>APFE030372767.1:256239-353533 GCA_000404065.3 Pinus taeda
ATGGGTGGAGGAGACTGAAGATCTTTTGTTTGAGGCTGATTTTGATATTGAAATGGCTTTAGCGGGGGATGAAGCAGATTATGTGGCGGCATCAGAACCAGGATCAGTAGCGGCATCAAGGAAAGGCAAAGAACCAATGGAAGGCACTAGTCGTGCAGGTCGACAAACTCGTGCTTCCATGAGGTCCACTTCTAATGTCATTGGTGGCATTGGTACTGAGGCTGCAGATCAGGCTGAGGCATCCTCAGACTCTGAACCAGATGATGTCTATGTAGCTCCTGATGGTGATCCTGTGTCTAGTAGTGGTGATGAACTTGATGATTGATCATGTGTACATACTACACTGTAGTCTGTAGACTTGTAGTAGGCCAATGGCCTCATAGCTTGGCACTTGCAGCATTGTTTTTGGACTTTATAGGCCATTTAGAGCCTCATTTCTTATGTATTTTGCTATTTTTGTCGATGATATGTATTGTACCTCGGCCATTTTGATATATTCACCTTTACATGGTTATATAAATGAGCAAACTTTGCATATTTGTCTCTAAGGCTTTGGGAATCATGGTTTTACATCTGTAAAAAATAGTTGTTCTTAAATTAAAAAATTAATTATTTAATGTATTTTTTTTTAAAACCGGTTCGTTTAGACCAAACCAGTCCCGGTAGACCGGTTCCGGTCGGTAACCCGGTTCATTAGGTGGACCGGTCCGGTCACCGGTTCCGGTTTTAAAAACATTGGCTGGGAGAGAGTGTGGGCAACCTCTGTGCAACTCCTGGAGGTAGGGCAGAGCCTTGACCGCTAGGATTGCGCAGAGCATGCCGGAAGAAACAAGATCTTAGCTAAGACAACCCGGATCTGCCCAATGGTACCCTAAAAATGCGAAGCACTGAATGTGTATGCAAAGTTGGTGCAGACCTGAGTGAATAGACATGCATGCAATTCAAGCAAGTGCAAAAATCAGTCAAACGGCAAAAACATGAAGCTCATGAAGAGAGTCGTGGCAATGGCGACTATTAGTGCAGAAACAATGTTATGCATGCGCCACTAAGGAAAGTTAATGCAAAACTCAAAACAGCAATTCTACAAGTTAAAACACATTAAAACGCCAATAGTCGTTCAATAAAACATAGAAAACAGCACTCATACAAGCTGAGAAATAAAAAGCGGCAAAAGACATGAAAAGCAAAACTTACCCAGAAAAGTTGTGTCAATTGTGCCAAAGATTCCTAGATGCCTCCGGAATGCCACAACTCCAAGATCGAATGTGAAGAATGAGCTTTGAGGTGTCATGTAAATAGATTTTACGAACTTAGCGTTTATGATGCGCATGCCACAAATCTAGGAAAAAGCAACACTTGGTGGGGAGCTCATAAATCGACTTTACATGTAACTCCCGCTGCTAAAAATAGATCCCTAAAATCTAGGGATGCTTTTTTGTTTTTCTTTTGCTTTTTCAAGAAAAGTTGCCCAGCATGCAAGGAAGGATTGCGCGGTTCTGGAGGGAACCGGGCTACCTACCAGCACATGCAACAAACAGTCACTGAGGGAAAGCTTTTGTGTTGTTTCTATGTTGAGTGGCCTTGGCTGGCTAGCCAACTCTGCGCATTTTTCCAAAATAGTGTCGCTACCTTGCTCTGCGCATTTCTGGAGAGCATTGCCAGCGGGCCTGCTTTGCGCATTTCTAGAGAGCAATGGCGGCTGGCCTGCTCTGCGCATTTCTCAAGAGCAATGTCGGTTGGCCTGCTCTGTACATTTCTGAAGAGCAGTTTCGGTTGGTTTGCTCTGCGCAATTTTTTATTGCAGGGCAACTGCTGGGCTGCTCTACGCAATTTCTGAGGGGAAGACAGAGTGCCCTCTAGGATTGCATAGTTTTGCCCGACAACCCAATGACCAGAAGTGAACCAAGTGTTGGGTCATCCCTCAGAGATTGCGCAGTTTTGCCCGACAGCCCAATGACCAGAAGTGAACCAAGTATTGGGTTAGCTTGTGGTTGATCGACGGAACAAGTGAACACAAGTTGTTAGGCAACTAAAATAAAATCAAATAAACACAAGTACCTGATCAATGTAGGATAGTTGTTATGATTTCAAGGAAGGAGGCTCCAAAATGAAGCGAAGGCAAAATTTTGGAGGGTGGTTGGAGCTGCTACAGCAAGATGTAATCAATAATGCAGATGTCAACACATTTTTAAAAAAGAGAAAAAATGTAAATCAAGTCAAACATTAATTAATTATCATAAAGTTGTTTTATTAAATTATTATAAAGTAACTTTATTAATTAATTTCATAAAAATTTATTTTATTATTATCTAATTAAAAAATAATAATAATAATAAAATATATATGTAAATAAAAGGAGTAGCGGGGTCCACAAGGAAGAAGACTAACCCGATGTGCCAAAGTTAACCCATAAAAATAGATAAGCAATGTGCACAACCAGAGAGAATCTTGTTCATTATGCTTTGAGGACAAAGCATTTCTTAAGAGGGCGGCAATGCAACAAACACAATAATAATAATAAATAATATATATGAAAAAACTGGGTATCCAGACGATATTTCCTACAACATTCATCATGCAAATATCTATCTTGGACATATGTACTCTCCCCGTCTTTGACATCAATCACATCAATATTTCCCAACAGTTTTCTCCTCTTTTGACATTTCTATGTTAATATAATACATTTTTCTCAAAAAAATGGAGCACAATGACAGGGATGTTCAGCTGTTTCTCTGAGAGTACTTTCTCATACTTTCTACAAACCCTAGAGATGAGATGCAATGTTCAAACGGTGTATCTAGATTGATGAATAAGAAAGATATTTTATGAAACTTTCTACCCTAGGTTTTGATCCTTTTGAGAAAACTCTCCTGTCAGAGCATGCATCAAAGTTCAAACCACCCAGCCTACCTTTGGAGTTTCCTACATGCTTTGATTTTCTTCATAGGAACAAACTCTTTAGGTATGACCTGCTTTATGTCTTCAAATCTCACAACATAACACACTAATTTTATTATGCAAAACTGCGCATCAATTTAGGGCTGATCAAACTGTTACCAGCTTCAGTTAACTTGAGTCTTTTGGATTTCTCTTGGGAGCAGTCTTTGGAATATGAAAATATTCCCTTCAATTTAGGAACTGCTCTCAAGCAGGACATTTGGCACATCTGTGTCTTCAACAGCAGAAGCCACTGGGGGTTACATCCTGGAACTTTCAGAGGAAATTGTTTGTTCCTAACTCTAGAGACAGAGGAAGCCACTCATATTTGCAGGAAAAAACAATCAAATCTTCTAATGCTTCAAAGTAAA
This sequence comes from Pinus taeda, assembly GCA_000404065.3. Classification (NCBI taxonomy): domain Eukaryota; kingdom Viridiplantae; phylum Streptophyta; class Pinopsida; order Pinales; family Pinaceae; genus Pinus; species Pinus taeda. Next base: position 259,551 of record APFE030372767.1, read on the forward strand.
TGAAGAAGTTCGCAAACAAATCTCTTGAAGCTAAGTAAACTCTTGGTGGGCTCCCAAGTACCACAGCCAGAAAACCTTGGAAACAGGAAAGAACTCAGTCAGCACAATACCTGGAAGAAACACTCGGAGGAAATGTTACTGAAGGATCAACCACAAGAACACTTCAGCCCAATGGATCAAAGTGTTCAGTGGGGTTACTAGCAATACTGGAGTCCATGAGCCAGAACTTTCCAAGTCAATATTTACAAAAGGCTATCACAACGGAATAAAATCCTTCACCCCCCTCTCAAGAGGAGGCAAAGGATGAAGAGATGCAAGATGCAATCACCCCATAAGGAACCTGTCTACTTTAGTGTCCTAGTTCCAAGTTGGAGAAGAAAGATTTGATTGGAATTCCCATCAAGACAGCTGACAGAAAAAGGTTGCAATAAACTTAGGATTGCAACACCAGAAATTGAAAACTAGGAAGAATCTCATCGTCATTAGTCACTCATATTGCAGAATATCATGAACATTGGTCATTCATATCTATGCATACGCTCTCAAGGAAAGAGTTATATATTATATATACATACATACATACATATATATATATATATATATATATAGATATATATATATATATACCCTCTAAGATAAGAAGCAAATTAAATTTCAATAAGCAAGAGCTCTGCAGATGCTAATGAAAATTGCATTACACACCTGACTCAAGAAGTTCATGGAATCCTTCACAATCTCCCTAAACCTGTCATCATCATACCATCCAAGCTTTGTGATACGGCAAAGAAGTTGAATCAATGAACCAGTCACATATGGCTGCAATTCTGGCCCTCTAGTAGCAAGATATCCCACAACATAGTTGCCTGAAGAATCCACAGAAAAAACCCAGGATGTCAAATGTGTATAACAAAAAATCCAAAAAACTGTCAAACATTAGCAGCTCAACACAGTTTATGCTAGAAGGAACTGCAATAGAGTAATTGCAAAAGCTAAAACTAAATATTTTACTGTGTGCATGCTTGATGAAAATAGTAGAAAAAAGTTATCAGAATTTTTAGTAATTTACTCCTTAAGCTCTTACAAATTTGTCTTTTGCGACCACCCAAGAGCTAAAGGGCATGCATAAGCAAAATTAGTAAACAGCAAAACAAATACAGTAATGGCGTTACAATGGAAGCATATACTTATTTATCTTTTCTTTTATTATATACCTGCTTGTGAAAGTGGCTTAAACCAGATACATAATATGTACAAAGAAAAGTGTAAATTACAAAAAGGAACAAAGGATCTTACGGATATCTAGGCGCAGCTGGAGAGAAAGAGTGTGCTCAGAAACCTGTTTCAGCAAGCTCGAGCTGGCCAAAACCAGTGCATAAGGAGATGAAGCATTGTCAAGAATGTACTGACATTGGGAAATGTACTCTGTATTCACTGAAAAACATTGCAAAGTGCTCTCTGCACGTGCTCGTTCTGCTGTATCCTGTGAGTTGTAAAGCCTTTCACATAAGGCTTCTAGTTGGGCTAAGCTCTCCATGGATCGCAGCAAGACAAAGCTATTGATATATAAAATACTCTGGCTCTATGAAATAATAACATCTTCCATTTTGTTTGTCCGCAGTAGATAAGGTTCAAATACTAGTCATAGATTCATGCAGCTTCCAGTTCAAGCATTAACAGGTAGCAAACCTGATCAATAACAAAAAGGCAATTAATTCAGAAAATCTATGAAATACAGAATTGGTTCAGCATTTTAAATAATTTTTTAACAGACAATTGTGAAGAGAATATGAAAAGATGCAGTATCCTAGTACACTAAAACTTTTCTTTTTGCGTCAGTAGTATATCAGCAGACGCAAACCATGTTTGGCAACATAACAACTATAAGGAAGCCACATTTCTTCTTTGACAATTAAACTGAAAACATTTTTAATAGCGATAATTCACAAAAGCAAAATAGAATATTTCAAGAAAGTAAAAATAACTGCCAGAAAACTAGAGACAAGAAGCCAGCTAACAATGCTATTAATAAGAATTTATCTCCACAAACACAAACTTAAAATAAGTTAGTTTTGCATATATTCTAGCAGATCATCCGAACCAGCTAAGAACAGTAAAAGGTGTTAGTACAGGATGCCTAAAGTCAGAACCAGAACATTGAAACAGAACAAAAACAAAAACATTAATAAGAAACAATTTAGCTAAACCTTGCAAACACATGAAATATTGTTTTATCAATTTCTCCCATATTGATGGAGAAAAGTGCAACAATTATTCCGTCATCTACATCAATTTCTAGCTCCAATTTATTTGTTGTTACCATCTCTAATTTGGGGAATATGTATGAAGTTGTTAATTATGCTGCAACACTACTTTATACTTCGCAATTTCACCTCACTTTTCTAATACATGCCATGTTACCTTAACCTGAATACTAGATAGCATGTATTAAGGACTTGCATGTAACATCATAGCATTTATCTCATACATGTTTCCAGTATCTTAATATGTGACCTAGTATATATGTTTTTATTCATCATTCCATTCATCCAATACATGTCCACTATCACAGTATCTTAATAAGAAAGGTAGCCAATATGTCTTAAGAATTTACATGCATATCTCATGGAATTAATGTTTTGGTATCTTAACATGTCATCTGGCATATCTATTTTTAGGTGATTAAACATTTTGAATGGCATACCTTAATCCCTAGTATTTTTGGTGGCCCGGTGAGGGGGCTTCTATGATTTTAGAATATTGGGCATAGTGAATCCTCTTGCCTCCTTATGTAAACAGTAAGAACCATTTGATGAGTACTTGTCTATCACAATGCTGACTATAACATCCAGCATTTTCATTGTGGAATGTTTTACACAATCTTTTATGCTCTAGTAAGTCTTTGAGCAGTAAGCACTGTCACACTCTCACATCTGCTCTTTTTGCACCTGAGGTGTTGCAAGATTTCCTTCTTAATGAGTTCTACTGAAGCCTCCAAGGTAGATTTTGTCAAGCCTCCTTTAAGGTTTTGATAACCCCAACAGTGAATTATACAACACCCAAAAAAAAACACAAAAAATAGCAGGACAAATTGTTGCATATTGCTTTGCACAAGACCAAGAGAGTCTAGCGCCAGGAAAAGCCAGGAAGAGGCAAAAGTCCATTAAACAGAAGGCCAACACTTACAAGATAATATCAAACTGAATGAAGATATGGAGCTCAAGGACTCAACCATTGTGAGTCACTTCCCAAACAAACATATGAATGTAGAACCCTTAAAACTCTAGATGAAATAAACCTTCACGGTGATGCTAGGATACTCCCCCCTTTGCTGCATGGTACTAATCAAAGGTTGGATGATCTACCCATACCACCTTCCTTTCTGATAGGGATCATGTGGACACCTATAATACCCACCTCAAGACATTATTCCCTCCATCCCTGACTTTAGAGCCTTAGACACAACCACAGCTAAATACGACACACTTTCCACTGCATTCATGGAAGCAGCCCTTGACTCCTACCCCCATTCCACTTGCAAGTTTCACTGTAACACTACCCCTGGCACCTGGCCTATGAATCGTTGGTTTGATCATGAGAACAAATCTTTTCGTAAGCGTCTATGCCTCACGCTTGTTGTAGAATTTAGGGCATGCATAGTTAAATTGATTCTTCGTTACATGATAACAATTTGTGAAGTATTTAAACAATTTATCTTAGCTTGATGTTTACTTCATTATTAGCATGTGTATGTTATCTTCATCAAGCTGCTATCAAAACAAAAGAGACAAGAACACAAAAGTTTTGGCTTTCAGACAGGGCCAAAACCTCTCCCTCTTGGAGAGGAAAACCCATGCGTAAATTCTTCTTATAGAGATTCTATTGACGAATACCAACACCATGACCCTTGACATAATCTGCCTTTCCAAGGCCAAGCCATCAATCCTCTTCCTCGATCATTGCCGAGATCGTCATCTTGCTGCTCCTCCAATTAGGTAACTGCTGCACCATGATTGTTTCATTACAATATTCATCACTGATGTAGCCTTCATTGAGATCCATGAGAACGAGATCATAACTGAAGTATCATTACGAATATAGATTGAGACAGTAACCAGATTTATCATTGCACTGAGATCTGATATGGTTACGCGAGACTATGTACTGAAGTAGAAGCACTGGGACATATATGTACAGATCCGAATCTCTCTGTGGCATATTGCACTGAGATCTGATATGGTTATGCGAGACTATGTACTGAAGTAGAAGCACTGAGACATATATGTACAGATCCGAATCTCTCTGTGGCATATCCAAGACTCTGTCAGTCATGCCGAGACTGTTAGATAGCAGGTCAGAATATCCTTCGCTGTAATACCGAGATCTTCTTTATGGCATGACTGTCTTACGAGACTGTTAGATAGAAGGTCCGAATATCCTTCGCTGTAATACCGAGATCATCTTTATGGCATGACTGTCTTACTGTTCCATCTCCATACGAAGTTCTGTAGCTACAGGAGTATGATGTCAAGACTGCTCCTATTCATGTGAAATTATCCCAACCCTGTAATTGCCGAAATTGTCCAAACCTCATGTCACTGCTGTGTCTATGACTCTATACTGCTACAGTTATCCGAGGTCTTGACTGTGACTGCACCTAATACCCAATCGAGGTGCAGTCAAGCCCTAGGTTTGAGCCCACTCCTTCATTTGAGTTTAGAGAGAGAGTAATGCAAGATTGTTACCTCAATGGCTGATGCCCTTAGACAGATTCTGTTGCTCCTTTATTGCGGATACGCTTGGCTGCATCTTCAAGCTTTGACTGTGGCTCCATGTCTAAACTGAGCCTCATATCTTGACTGCAGCTTCAAGCTTTGACTGCGACTCCATGTCTAGACTGCGGCCTCATGACTGCGGCTCCTCTTCCACGTGAAATCTCAGAACCATCCGAAATTTTCCATGTCTTTTTTGTCTACCCTTCATGGGTATTTATAGTGGTTGTGTCATATATGCAAGCTGACGTGAACCTCTGAACTGACATGACCTTGTGTTGAGCCGACGTGTCAATTAAATATATATTTAATTTATTCATTTATTTGAGCCGACATGATCTCTATTTAATATTTTCACTTGCGGACTTCTATAGCTTGATCTTGAGGCTTTGATCTTGGTCTTGGAGGGCTGCTACACTTGATGAAGACTTGTATACATTTACATGGACTCGTGACATGATTCTTTGACAGAGAAATAAATCCTAAAGACATCAAGAAGAAGTCTTTCATCTAATGACACTTCTTGCTCATGAAACCCATGCAGCAAGATTACAAACATAATTTATTTTCTCTTATTACATCAAATACAAAGATCATGTCATTATGAAGACTGAACCTAGTTACACTTTCTTCAACAATGCTTACGCATGACCCATCTTCCTGTAGCCTCCGCAAATCTAAAAGTAGACTACTTCACCGCAAAAAATGAACATTCCTCTCCGAACAAAGACCAAAACTTTGTGATGGCTCTTTGCCACTCCCTAAAAGCTTTTTGGCAGGCCCTCATTCCTCGACATCACGCCATCTCTCCAAACCTTGACCCCCATACCATGTTCTCGCACACCACCTCCTTTTGTGACATCCCTGGACAACCCTCCACCCATAACACCTCCCCTCCCACCTTATGCCACCTCTTCTTTGAATTGGTGATCAAGAGAGCAACCAGAGCTTTGAGTACCAATAGAGCAACTAGTGAGCATGGGTTTTAGGCCAAATTCCTCAAGCATGCATCTAGTCACTTGAGTCATTTATTGCAGATCATTTTAACCTTGTGGTTTGTTCAGGCTTTCCCCTCCCCTCTCTCTGACATTCTTTGAGATTTATATTGATGTGCTCGAGTCATTCCTCCATGAGCACATACAAGAAGGTGACAACTGCCTATTGCACCATGTTTCGATCTCCTTGCTCCTCTTTGCTAATGACTTGGTTTTGTTGGCCTCTACTCCTGAGGAATTACAAAGAGTTTTAAGGATTTTTCAGTTCTACTTATGGCCACCATTCATGCTTTTAAGATATGCCCTGGTCCTCTCGCATCACACAAACAAACCCTTCACTTCCCAATAGAACCATCGCTCAACTTCCATAGAAATACAATCTCCTTCATACATCTTGTACGTCTAGTTGTCACAGAGAGCCACTCACTTGATTCGATGATTTCTTATGGCCAAAACAAGAGAACAAACAAGAAACAAACTTCGCTACCCCCACCAGATCGAATCCCTAACCGGAACAAAATGAAGAAAAGATAAGCAATGTTCCACCAAGTTTCCGGGACATGGGGGTGAGGGAGCGGGTATATGCAGGAGTGACCTATGCAAAAGCTCCCCACCAATTTTTAGGAAACACGGGGGACGTTGGGGTCTTAAAAACTTATAAATATAAAAATATATCATATATCATTGAAATTTCAATATTTATAATGTAACTGTCTTTATCAATATATAATATATAACACTTACATCATGAAGGATAAATGATAAACCGATGAATCATATAACTCAAGTCTAAAACAAATTTAAAACGAAAAGCATGATATCATATAATCATACATCATACATGTAAGTTTGTAATTGTACAATATAACTACTAACAATGTACAATGAAAATAAATGTTTAAAGTTTTGAAGTTTAATCCATATTGAAGTTCCAACTATGAATACTAAATATTGAAATAAAAGTCAAGTCTGATACATCAAGAGTCAAATTTTGATAGAGTCAAGACTCAAGTCTAATATATCATATATCAAGATTCAAAATAAACTAAAGCCTAAAACAGAAAAGCAAATAAGTTATAATAACATAAGAACATATCAATTGATAAAACATAAATGAGCATAATTGCTCAAGGTAATGCCCCACTAGTCTTTGCATCCAACTGCTGCATGAATAAATCAGGATCAACCATGAAAAGATGAAAGAATGTGAAATGAATATTGAAAAAAAAGTTTAAAGTTCAAACGCTTCCCGATTCATAAGAATTAGGATTTTTTTATTTCATTAAGAAAATTTGCGATTTTTGTCTAGGGAAATGACCCTTCACAACCCTTTACGCCTAGGAAATGACCCCAGTTGGAGGATTCGACCTCGAAAATTGAGAAAAACGCCCCCTTAAAAATTTTAGCGTGTACCCTACTTTTTGGGAGCGTGGGGAAACGACCCTGAATCGTCCCCAAGTCCTCGGAGCGTGAGGGAGCTAGGAAACTTGACCCCCACATGGGAGGACACGACCCCATGGAACACTGAAGATAAGATGTGTCAACTAGGGCAGACTATTTCACCACCGAAATCGACAATGAGAAAGGGGTCTTAAAACCCTCAAAACTAATGCTCAAGAAACAAATGAGACGATCCACACTTGATCCTCCAATATGAATTCAATCCTAGTATAATTATAGACTTCCAAGAGGGGTCTCTTCTGCTTAATTGATTGAGTAAATTTTACTCCAAACTCCAATTTTTGGGTTTCTTTGCCCAACATGCCCAATATTGGATATTTTGGGGTTTTCCCTTTTAGTGAGGATCGTAGCCTACGCAAATCAATAGGCTATTACGTCCTTCATTCATCCTCAATTCGTAGAGCACATTACAGCATGAAATTTAGATTCATGAACCAAAAAGTAAATTGAACAAAAATTCTCAAACTATCCAATGTCATGAGTCAAGACTCGGAGTCAAACCTGAAATCATATGACAAAATGTGAAAACACTACATAAATATAACAACCTAGGCCAACCCAAAGTCTAGACAAGGCACCATTAACCTTTTTTAGTAATGAGGTCACTAATATCATTACCAACACATGCTCCCTAAGCATTTCCTTAATTCTTCTTTACTAAAGTTCAATTCTTATGTTTCAATCTCACAATCCTACAATGCTCAACTTGAGGACTGTAGGAGAGAGGATAAACACTTCCCTATTTCACAAATTGTTGAAATGTCGAAATTCTCAATCATTGTTAAATCTAGAAAAAACTTGAAAACATACCAATTCCTACTTTATCTATGTGAGATCCTATGGTCCATCTAAAAGGGGAATCCCACTTTTAATTTTTAATGCTAAAACTTAAGTTAATGAAATCATTAACTATAAATTTAATATTGACAATCAAACCTAAAAAAGAAAAATTAACTTCATGAACTTACATGTCTTTTTTTTCCAAATCAATGTTTTGAAAATCTCAACTAGTTCTTCAAAAAGTCAAATCAAACTAGTTAGATCTAGGTCAAATCAACATGTTTTAGAGGTCAAAACAACATTGTCTCAATATCTCTGGGCTTGCTTAATTAAGCCTCGTGATTATGGTTAGGTTATTATTGAGTCAAATTTTTGCAACAATGATTAAAAATATGACTTGTAAGCAATTGACTTGGGCATCGAAGCTCCTACATTGAACATGCAAACAACTTATCAATTAATATTAAGCAAAGCAACATTAGAGATAAAATAAGATATTTTTATTGAAGTTCAAGGAATGGCCAAATGATAGGCCAACGGGACTAGAAAGTACAAATAGCAATACCACTCTATATAAGTGCCCTACGCTACCCCAAAAGTAGAAAGCAAGATAAAATAAGGACATATGAACCAAATATTATATCGAAGAAGAAAAAGAAGTGTGTAAGAGATCGACTAAATGTCTATAATATAGGGTGTGGAAGTAGAGGGTGGAGTGGAATAAGCATCTGTTATGAATTCAAGCACTGAGAAGGGTCCAATGCATCATATAATGATGCCATATATACACTGCTAAGGGCTAAGAGAACTTAGAGGGATTATCTTGGAATGCATATGGGAGCCACAAGCAAATTTTCTATGAGCACTTGAGATTGCATAGAAGAATCTTGTGATGTGGCTTTAACTGGCATTGGGCTATTAAGCAAATCTACGCAAAGAACAAGGTCACCTAGCTCTTGTACGAAAAACTTGACCCAACTTTGAAAGATGACTTTGCACATGGACTCATTAATACGGTCCTAATGTGCTACTCACTAGAAAATATGTCAATCACTTGTCGCCACCAAATGTTGAAACCCACTTAGAAAATGGGTAATCAACCTAACAAGTAGATTCCAAAAAAAACCTACAAATTCTATCATCTAAGAATAACCGCCTCTTGTGTGTCAAGAAATAAACACCTCTAGTTAGGATATTAGATTAAGGTGAATAAAGATCTTCCCAAATCACATGAAAGATAATGATATCTCCACATAATATCCTAGTATACATGAAATTTGAAAATGTAACGCTCAAATTCCACATCCCACAAACGGCATAAGCATCAAATTATCTCTTATGGTGCTCACACTAAATATGAAGCTTATGAGAGCCTACACTAAACTATAAAAGAGAGAACTTAAGGCCATAGGACCAGTGATGTCAAGTATAATCAAGGCATACAATAAGACAACCCCTCAAACCCAAAAATGTTGCAAGTAGAAGGTCATCTTAGAACAAAGGGCATCTAAAACGAAGACCCAAGTGGACTTTATATCTATTGATAATGTTGTCTTTGATCGCCATATTGATCTATAAATGAAGGGAAAAGATGGCAAACAACACAAAAAGAATAGCTAAAAACACATGAACACTCTATGGATATAACAATAGATTAAAGAAACCAGGAGGCTTCGAAGAATCAAGCCCTTGTTCACCCTAAAAAGTTCAAAGTGATACCCATTGCAGAGCAAAGGGTATGGTAAGAGTATGTATCTCGTCCTGACATTGAATCAAGCAAGTTGCAAAGCCTGTGAAGACAAGAAACCTATCTAAAATGGGAAGGGTGCCAAATTCAATGTACATAATGGCTTATGGGACCATCTTCCTGCAATGGATCGTCGCTTGCATCATCGGAGACCGTACCTACTAAATGTAGACCCAATCAGCATAATGCATACTTCTTCCGTTGATCACGTTGTAAACCTTTCATCCTATTTGAATTTGTTCTTAAGGGGTGACGTTAGGAATCAAAATATTAGACATTGGGAGGATGCTTATGACCAACTTGGTCTAATGTATTATTCATATGCGCTTTCACAATGTTACTTTGGTGTGCTTTCACACTGTTCCAATCGTCACAATCCTTTCTTGTGCATTAGTGATCTAATAAATCTCATAATCTTTGTATTCATAACAATTGATGAATGCCCTATAGTCTTATTGGCTCCTAATCTTTATTTTAAGATCATGGAGGGTCATTTCTCAAGGTTGTAGGCATCACATTACATGATTGGAGTATTGGATTAAATGTAACCTCTTTCTTAAGCAATCATACAACTTTTTTGTTACTTCATGGATGTTTCCTTCTTTGAAGGTTTTACTACATAAATCTTGTCTCTATATTTGATTTGAGCGAGTTATTTCTTTGTACTATTCATTCATGTGGCTAACCACCTATCATTTCTCAATATGGTATCAAAACTATCACAAGGTTAACCCCCAATTGTTTAAAGATCGAGGTAGATTGCAACAGATATGAATGCATTATAAGTGCATGTCAAAGCCTTAATTGTTATTTTCATGATTCGACTAGTAGGTGGTGCGTGGAATTGAACCTCTAAAGCTTATATTATTAACTCTTGAAAATCCAAGCTTACTATGCAATTTTGTCAATATTCATGCATCATGGAGAAAAAAGGCCATTCCATTGTATCCAAAAAGCCATTTTCAATCAACTGTGCATTTCATTTCACTAAAAACGGCTTCAATATGCCGAATATTTGAACATTTTCTCTTAATTCGTCGAAGTCATTGCTTTTAAATATTTCTGGCAAAAAAAATTATTTTTATAAAGCCTCTTTCAATTTTCTAATGATGTTTTTTGGCAAGATTAATCTTTGTTGTTGAAGAATTTTGGTCTCTTGTTGGATGAAGAGGCCATCAATCAAGCCCCTTCTAGTCTCATTTGCAATGTTGATGCCGAAAAATCACAGTTTTTCAAACCCAAAAAAATCATGATTTTTTCCTTACACAATATTTTCCTTCTTTTCCAATCTGTCATTTTTTTCTAATTTTTTACAATTTTGAAAAAATAAATATAATTTTTAATTTTTAATGGTTGTTGCGGTTCCCCGAGTTTTGCCTATTTTTTTGCCAATGGTTTCGAGAAGATGTTTTCTAGACCCTCATTGGTTTTTTTGTTGATTTTGATGTTACCAAAACTACTTTCTCGTGGTTGGTTTGCCCTACTACTCTCTATTACATCTCAATGTGAGGGCCTAACACCATCATTTCCTGTACTTCATGGTTTTTCCAATATTGTTGTGGTGTTTTCCAACATGTTTGACAACATGTATGGACCTTCTTGCCTCTTTATCTGAATTTTTTGAGCTAGGCACCTCGTTCAAGGTCGAGGTCCTCAATTCTCTTGTTTCAATGTTCGTTACAACTTACAATCATGGCCCTCCTTGTTCAAGCGTTTGCCTCCCTGTGCTCCTTACAACGAGGCCACCATTTTTAGTAGCCTTCATTTACTTACTTTGTTGGGCTTAGCACCTTCTTTAAGGTTCTCAATTCCCTTGTTTTGATACTTGTTGTTTAGGCCTCAACCTCTTTATGCTTCTCACAGGTAACCACCATTTCAACGACCTTCATTTATCTAATAAGGCCTTGCTCTTAGGTTGTGGGTGCTATATACAACAAAGTTGCCATGTTCCTTTTGGTAAACAATACCTACAACTCAAGGACACCACCCCTTAGAGTCAACATCCAAGGCACTCCCCACAAGACTCTTACCTTGGAAGACTACCCAAGTCACAAGCCCTCTGTCACCATCTTTTAATAATCATTGTCATAGTCCTTCTCTAACAACATGAAGTCGCCCCTCCTCTCGAAGATCACGCTAGCTTTGGGTGTTAACCTTGCCTATTGGAACCATAACAAAGACCCCAAATAAATGAATCATCATCGTGTAGACCTGTTATTGCCACATGGAGCACACAAAAAGCACCATGTGGGCCCTACCCCTCTACTCCTTGCATTACGCTACCACACAAATGCCATGGACAATAATCCACACCAACAACCACATAGACACCCTATAACATCGACCTTTTTGTTTGCCACAAGGACTCTCTACCAGATCAACTCGTCACATGTTAGTGCCAATCTCATAACGCCTTGTGTCACCACCAATTGTTGCCACAAGGCACCACTACCACCTAAAATGCCAACTTGAACCACACCACCTAGAACATCATCACTCTACAAGAAGCCCCCTCTACTACACTTTATATTTTAAAACGAGCATACCTTTGTCATCTGCAAATTTTTTGCAAAGTGTATTCTTTTGTGGTCTAGAAATTCTATGGTTTAGTAATTGTTTTTTCTCAATTTTCCCTCATAATTACCCCTTTAATCTTCATTTTCAAAACTTTTGAAGGGCATTTTTGGTCCTCCAAGGACCATTTTTAGTCTCATTTTTTTATAAAGTCCATCATTTTTTGCTCAATTTCCATTGGTGATAATAATTTATGGTTTTATAGACATTTGATTTTTGATCTTCATTATAGCTAATCTAATTGTACTCCACTTAGCCAATACTTTATCACTCATGGAAGCCCTACATGGAATATTTGCTGAGAAGTAGGGAATTGTTTGGGATCACTTTGAAAACAAAAGTTGCACCTTTGGATACGATGAAGAAAGCCAAGTAGGATACCAAAAACAAGAAGTCTTGTGGACTCAATGGCATGTCTTTGTTGGAAATATTGAGAGGGGGGCAAATCAGTGTCTCTTTCTATCAGAAAATGAATAGTGGCAACTCATTAATTCTTATTTTCTTTAACCTTATTATTTTCTTGTGAACTTAGTTAATCTTCTTGTGTTCTTTAATTAGATCTTTTCCTCAAACAAATATCAAAACAAAACAGCAACAACAGAGGACACAAAAATTAGGCTCCAAGCTAGGGAAAAGCCCCTCAAAGGGGAAAACCCAGAAACTCTTCTCTTATTAGAATATGTTTCAATTGAGATACAAAGACCCAAACCCTAGACCGAGTCCTTCTCCAAGTACGAAGTTGGCCCTCCAATAAATCTTTCCCTGGTTCTGCAACAGCCAGCTTCAATACTGCAACTTAGACCTGCCAACTTCAATACTGCAACTCATCTTGCAACTTTGACCCTGTAATCTCGGCCTTGCAGCTTCTATGGAAACCCTAATCCACCTTCTTCCTAAGACCTTCCTAAAGCAAGATAGCTCTTCCCCAGGTCAACGAGGTCAAGGTAGGGATTTCCTCCTTCTACCTACAGGATTATGCCCTTCGTCCTACTACAGCTCAAACTTGCAACTTCGGCCTCCTTCTGCAACACCAAAAACCCTACAACTTCGCATGTGTGAGACAGATAGAGCCCAAAACAGAGATTTTGTCCCTTCTACCCTTAGACCTTTGTTCTCCTCCTTCTGCTTCTCCCGGCTACAAATCAAACTCTCCTTGATATATCAAACTTGTGAAGTGAATAAGTGTTAAATGAGGTCAAACCGCTTCTTTATATAGCCTTCTCAAGGGGTCGAACTCCCTCCTTTAGGCTGACTTGTAACTGTTAGGGCCGACTTGTACTTTTGGAGATTCCAAGACTTTCTAGACTCAAAATAATTATTTTTACAATTACATTTTGCGCGGAAAGTTCTTATAAACAGGATGTTGACTCCTTTGGCTCAAGACAATAAATCCTAAGACCTAACAAACCCTAGAAGCACGAAGAACGTGCTTTTACGTAGAAGACCATCAATAATGAGCATGAGACCCATGCTTCAATAATAATAACTTTTTTATTTTCTTCTCGCGTTTGTTACAAAGGGTACATGTTGAGATGAGTACAACAATTATGAAGACATAAACTAGTTACATTTTCATCACTTTCAATTGTTATATTATGCCAGTTAATATTTTATCACAATTTAAACCAAAAACACAAATAAAATAAAAAAATAGTTTTATTAACAAAATTTGTGAGGACTCCAATCCTCTTTCAAAAAAATTCAGGGTCCAGCCTGTACAACAAAATTTTCAACTTCTTCAAGGCTCCAACCTTGAATAAGGACTCCAATCGTCAATTATAAATCTAGGCTCCATCCTGGTCTCTCACAAGGCTTCAACCTTTACAAAAACACTACTTCAAAATATCATCCAAGTGGCTTCAATATTTTTCAAAAAAGTTTGCTCCAAGTCTCTTTAGGTTTGCAACAAGGAGTCTTCAAGTCTACTCAAAAAGGACTGATACAAGGGACCTCAACAACAGCTACAAGAATGCTCCAAAAGGCTTCAAGATTCCTCCAAAAGGTTGATCAAAAGTCTGCACCAAAGGGCTTCAAGATCGCTCCAAGGTTGATCAAAACTCTGCACCAAAGCCCAAGGATCCTTAACCAAAAAAAGAGATAGAATCCATGTCTTGTTTCTACAACCAACTCCTAGGTTCATGAGAGATGAACCCTTATACTTCTCCACAGATTCAAATACTTTTTGTCTCCTTGGCCGAGTTGGATGAGCAAATGAGGATGAATGATGCCTTATCTATACTAATTTGGTCATGCATTCAACTGACATGTCTATTTGGGAGAGGGCCAACTTGATCATAAGGAGGTTGACTTGTCCTCAGAGACAAAATCTGGTTTCTCCACTTGAAAAAATTATTTATCCTCAACAGAGAGGAGTTATGAAAGCATGTACATAATCGTTGGAAAGAGCTTAAAGTCCCCTTTAAGCCTATACAAATTTCTTCTTTAGCTAGACATCCTTTTGACATCAATAACAAATTATTCTTCCAACAATCCCCCCCTTTGTTATTGTTGAAAACAATCTCCTCATATGTTGTCGCCCCTATCACCATGTTGCTCCCACTGTCATATTCTCCCCCTTTGGCATCAATAGCAAAGGGATGCTCTAATGGGATGCAAGAGAGATGACCCCCATCTTTTGACGAAAATATTCAAATGCTTCTCGAGGTAGGGGTTTTGTGAAGATGTCTGCAATATGTTCCTTAGCGTTAACATATTCCACTTTGATGTTTCGCTCTACAACTTGTTCTCTAATAAAGCAGTACTTGATTGGGATATGTTTTGTTTTTAAATGTATGACTGAATTCTTTGAGAGGTTGATTGCACTGGTACTATCACAGTAGATGGTGATAGGCTGATTTGTTTCTATATTGACATCCTTCAAGATTTCCTTCATCCATAGGATTTGTGTACAACAATCTGTTGTTGCTACTCGGCTTCAGCTATGGAGAGAGATGTAGATGATTGCTTCTTGCCTTATTTATACTAATTTGGTCATGCATTCAACCGATATGTCTATTTGGCAGAGGGCCAACATGATCACAAGGAAGTTGACTTGCCCTCGGAGGCAAAATCTGGTTTCTCCACTTGAAGAATTCATTTATCCTCAATGGAGAGGAGTTATGAGGCATGTAAATAATCGTTGGAAAGAGATTAAAGTCCTCTTTAAGCCTATACAAATTTCTTCTTTAGCTAGACATCCCTTTGACATCAATAACAAATTATTCTTCTAACAATCTCCCCCTTTGTTATTGATGGAAACAATCTCCTCATATGTCGTCGCCCCTATCACCATGTTGCTCCCCCTATCATATTCCCCCACTTTGGCATCAATAGAAAAGGGATGTTCTAATAGGATGCAAGAGAGATGACCCCCATCTTTTGACGAAGATATTCAAATGCTTCTTGAGGTAGGGATTTTGTGAAGATGTCTGCAATATGTTCCTTGGTGTTAAGATATTCCATTTTGATGTTTTGCTCTACAACTTGTACTTTAATAAAGCAGTACTTGATTGGGATATGTTATAATTTTTTATGTATGACTGAATTCTTTGAGAGGTTGATCGCACTTGTACTATCACAGTAGATGGTGATAGGATGACTTGTTTCTATATTGACATCCTTCAAGATTTCCTTCATCCATAGGATTTGTGTACAACAATCTGTTGTTGCTACTCGGCTTCAGCTATGGAGAGAGATATAGATGATTTTTCTTGCTTGACCAAGATACAAGACAATCTCGCTAAGAAAAATGCATTCTCACTAGTACTCTTTCGATCATCAAAACTTCCTGCACAATCTACACTAGTGTATGTTGTCAAGGTAAGATTTGTGCTCTTGGGGTATCATAGTCCAAAATCAAGAGTGCCTTCCAGGTATCTAAGTATTCTTTTTAGAGCTAGCATGTGAGATTCTTTAGGAGTTTATTGGAATCTTGCTACCATGCCTACTGCATGCATGATGTCTGGTTGCGAAGTTGCCAAATATATGAGGCCTTCAATCATTGATATATAAAGAGTTGCATGCACCATAGGAGATTTGTCATCCTTAGCTTGCAACCTATAGTCATAGGTGTGCTCACAAAAGCACATTCTTCCATCCCAAATCGCTTAAGCATATCCCTAAGATATTTTTCCTGTGATATGAACATTCTAGCTTTGGTTTGAGTTACTTGAAGTCAAAGAAAGTAAGGAAACTCTCCAATCATCAAGACTTCAAATTCTTTTGACACATCTTGCGCAAATTTGTGACTCATTTCACCATTGTTGCTCCCAAAAATCAAATCATCCACGTATACTAGTGTGATTAGGAGATTGTCCTTGTCCATCTTCATGTAAAGGTTGTTTCCTGCAACACCTTTATTGAATCCTTGTTGTTGAAAATAGTGATCAAGTCTAGCATACCAAGCTCTTGGAGCTTGCTTTAATCCATACAAGGCCTTCTTTAATTTGCATTCAAAGTCTTTATTTTTAGACAAGTCAAACCCTTCTAGTTCTTCCATGTATACTTCTTTTAGATCTCTATTTAGAAAGGTTGACTTCACATCCCTTTCAGAGACTCTGAATCACTTTGAACAAGAAAATGCTAACAACATCCTTATAGCCTCTAGTCTGGCAAAAGAAGCAAAAGTCTCTTCAAAGTCAATTCCTTCAATTGAGTGCACCCCTTGCACACCAATCTTGCCCTATTTCTGATGACTTGTCCATCTTCATTCATTTTGTTCTTATACATCCACTTGGTTCCTATGACATTATCATCCTTTGGACGAGGTACTAGTTCCCATGTTCCATTCTTTTCAATTTGGCTCATCTCTTCTTCCATTGCTTTTATCCAATGAGGATCCTTACTTAAGTGAAATTTTCTGATTCTAATGTGGATAGCAAGGCAATATAATTCCCTTTCAGTGTGTTTGTCATCTTTCTTCAAGTTTGTATTCCTCCATCCACATCTCTAATGATTTGGTCTTCTGGATGATGTTTTTGAACAAACTTTAACTTTCATGGGGTTTGAGATGGTCCTCCTTTTGATTTTATGGCTCCTCTTCTTTTGCAACACGTTTCTTTGGATCTACAAGGATAGGGGGTCCTCTTCATTGGTTTGAACTACTTTTTTAGGAAGAGCCTCATCTATCTTTACGTTGATGTTGTCAACTATATTAAGCAATCGATTGTTGTAGCATTTGTAGGCTTTGCTTCTTAATGAGTATCTAAGGAAAATTCCTTTGTCAACACGTGAATCAAATTTTCCTAGTGAATTTTCATTAATCTTCATAAAGCATTTGCTTCCAAATATTCTGAAGTGTTTCACAAAGGCGAACCTTCCTTTCCATAGTTCATATGGAGTTTTATCATTTTTTACCTAAAGTTGAGCTCTATTCATGATATAAATTGTTGCCCCAACTACCTCCCTCAAAAATTTTGCCTATAAATCAACTTCCAACAACATTGTTCTTACAGCTTTTTGTACAAATCTGTTCTTTCTTTCTAATACTCCATTTTGTTATGGAGTCCTAGCAACAGAAAGTTCCCTTTGGATTCCATATTTTTTACACAATTCATTGAATTATCCTGAGGTAAAATCCCTATCGCTATCTATTCTTAAGTATTTGATCTTCAACTCACTTTTATTTTCAACCGTCACTTTGAAAGTTTTCAAACAATCTAGTGCTCTAACTTATATCCTATGAAAAATACCCAAATCATTCTAGTATAATCATATATAAATAAAATGAAGTACCTTTCTCCTTGTAGCGCTGGAGTTCTGGTTGAACTGCACAGATCTGCATGAATGATTTCTACAGGCTTTGATGTCGAACATTCCATTGATTTCAAGTTGGTCCCGGTTTGCTTTCAAAGTTGACATGGTGCACAAATAACATTTGTTGGCTTTGAAATTCTGGAGATATCTCTTACGACTTGAGTTTTGCTAATCTTCACCAAGTTATCAAAGCTTCGGTGTCCCAAACACTTCTGCTGAAACCAGCCTTCAATTGAAGTTGATGAGTGGGTGGCGTGTTGGATTTGTCCATCCATCAGAAACAATACTAACACCAAATGTTGCCCATGTTGATTTAATAGGCTCAAGCATTTTACCCACCTCTTTCTTTGCCTTGGTCAACAATGTGCTTCTAAGCTTCTCTGACCCGGGAGGCACATACCATGATGGAGCCGCTTGAGTTAGAGCCTGGCACATCTCAAGAAATGAAGGTGAGCGTGCAACATTAAAGGATATGAAGTTCAAATAGGAAAAGAAGGCAATGGTGATATCAAACTTTTCCCGTCTCTCTTTCTAAAAAATCTTGTCCATTGAAAAATCCTACACCCCCACCAAAACTCTCAAATGGAAATTTGTTGTCGTTTTTCCTCAAGAATGGAAGGGGATCCTCATTCTTGTTTTTTTTTATGATGCGGCCACCCTTGCCACACCAACATTGACCTTTTTTTCCATTTCTTTCCTTTTAACTACAGACACATTTGCACATGCTCCAATTCCACAACCTAGTAAGCCCAACAAATGAGCTTTCACACGGAAATAAGTGCTCTTGAAATGACTGTTGCAATAGTTGCATTTCCAAGAAACATTGTTTCCTCCCTTCAACTTGTTGCCTGACCTTTGATCTCTTGTGACATACTTCCACAAGGGATATTTGCTTTCTTGAGTCTATTGTCTTTCTAAATTTATTTTGCCCTCAACATTTGAAGTTATTGTTGCAGCCCCATTTCCAACATGGGGAACACTTGTAGACCCTCATGAAATTGGAACAATGGGGGCATGACCAATGGGGGCATTCTTCCCCTTCCTCTGCCCCTTCCCTGCAGCCCTTCTTGTAGCAAAAATGCAAAAAATAGAAGCAAAATGCACTTACCTGTTGCTTTAATCACCTCCAAAATGCTCCCAAACCCTTTGTTAGTCGCTCCCATGCACCCACAGCAAGAGAGACACTAAAGAATGAGTGAGAAATGGGCCCAAATCGAGCTTTAAAGTCGTCTGGCATGCTTTTTAGAGGGGCACGTGTCCGAAAATCAGGATTCGATGGACCATTGAATCTGATTCGCATGCCCATCGAATCCCACATGCCAAGCCATGCTCAAGCCAAGAATCGGATACGTGTCATCGAGAATCGTGTCCGACACGTGGGAGACATGGGGGGGAGGACGAATATGGTTTCTTAGCCTGTCATGTGCCTAGAACATCCACTATGTACAAACCATTGATTTCCCTTTTCTTGATGACATAAAGCTAGACTGCAATTCTCAGAGGTAGATTCTCCAATTTTCTTTCTCCAAAATTTCTCTCTTTGCTCTAAAGGACAGTGTTGTGTTAAATAGCCTGGATTATTGCATTTGTAACATTCTAGACTATACTTTGAAAGAGGATCAAAGGAGTTATAAGTCCTAATTTGTACTTCCCTCTTTGGATCAATCTTATTTTGATGATTAGCCCCATAAGCCTTACAATGTTTTGCCTGATAACCAAAATTTTTACAAAAGAAACAGTGACCAAGGAAAATAGTTTGATATTGTTGAATAAAGTTGTCATTGATGTCAATTAGATGGCAACTTGAGCGCATTGTTGAAAATGACAAAATCCTAACCCTAACTACAAACCATAACGGTGGTTGATAATCCTAAAGTGCAAACCCTAACTCTAGCCCTAATATGGATGCCCTAGACTTGTTCCATATTGAAATCCCTAAAGTTCTAAGAGTATGCAGAAGCTAATAGGTTCTTGAAAATCCCTAAATGAAGCAATGTCCTAATATGCATGATGGAAAGTGCCAATGAAACCCCAAGTATCATGCCTTGATAAACCCTACGTGCATTTATGCCCTAACGCCAAATAAAACCCTAAAAGAATTGTGAAGTCGTAAGATGTCAATATGTTGATGTTAAAATGTCCATGATACCCTAGCCCTATCGCATGCACCTAGTCCCATACACATAAATTTCTCATGAGACCTAGCTTAAGATATCCTAAGAAACCCTAACATTGCCCACGACATATAGATGAAGAAAACCTAAGCTACATGATGACCCAGTTCGATAAAAGAAACCTTCAATTAGGGTTGTTATAACAAACAAAAAACATCTAGATAATGAAAAAAATTAAAATCGACATCATTAAATGTCATATCTTGAAGAGATGTTTCCACCAACTTGTAGAGGTCATAAGCTTTCTAACAAGTACCTACATGCCCCATAACTCCCTACCATTGCAGAGATATTAATTTTTGAAGGCAATATATGACAATATTGTTTAAACCTACTAGTCGACTTATGTAGGCTCACTGGGACGTGTCGGCTCAAACTCCAATAAACGTGTCTTTTCAAATATACTCAAACAACTATAAATAGCTAATTAAACTCGTCATTTTGGAATTCGGTCAAGCATTGAAACAGAAAAAGACTCAGATCTGAAGTAAAGGATAAATTTTAGAGCGATATTTGAGTATATTCTTGTGTATATCTTGTGACAAACCTTGGCCCTTCTTCACTTGCAGACTCGGTCCTTCTAAGGAGCAGATATTTATGTCATTTTCATGACATTTTGGAGCCAACCCTTCTGTGGTGGAATTTTGGAATTCATTGAAGAACAAATCTGATTTTGACCCTGTAATAGGGCACAGAATTCGGCCCTTCCTTCTGTAGAATTTTAGCCTAATTCAAAAACATGTGACCTTCGGACCTGAGGTAGATCTTTGGCATAAACTTAAGACTTGTAACTATGGCTTATCTTGCACTATAGCTTATATTTGACTAAAACATAAGGGTAATAAACCTACGATAGAGAAACTTGGAAGTGTGACAAAGTTCTACCTGTGTGATCAAATAGTTCTCATACCTGTAACAGTTTTAGTAGTCTTCACTTGTGGCACCTTGAAACTTCATTCGCAATTTTGGCATCATTTGAGAATGGGATTTTTGAGCATTGTTTGCAGGACAGTGCATAGGCATCATGGAAGACTATTAAAGTTTAGATGGGACATCTAGTTGAAAACGAAGTTAGGGCATCTCTTAAAGAGCAACATATGGAACAGTCTTGGAGATACTTCCTTGCACCACATCAAAGATCTTTTGATGGTGGATCTGTAAAGGTTTGAAGACAATTTTAGAACAGATTTGGAGTATTCTTTGAAGGCATTTTGGAAGACTTTCGCGTAGCAGACTTAAAGAAAATATGATGAGTATTGAAGACAGTTTCCACAAACCTTGAAGGCTTGCTGATGTTGACCACGTAAAGTGTCTTGAGACTGGAGAATGGTTTGGAACTGAATGTAAGCCTTTATTTGGAGTTGTCTACAAAGTTTGAAGAAGTTGGCTACATGGATTCACCACCATCATTTTCTACAGCTAATTATGTATCTAACTATATCATCAAACTATGATGGATCTAGGCTAGTTTATTTTGTTAGGTTCCTATACTACTAGTGTAACCCCTTATTGTTATTAGTGCAACCCCCTTATTCTATTATTGTACACATATAGTCCCCATGTTGTTATTATTATTCCCCATAGAATCCCACTATTGTTATTGTTGTGTCCCTACATTATTATTGTTATGTAGACTCTAATTGTATTGGGACCCCCTAAACCCCTATATATAGAAAAAAGGTCTTGTCATTTGTATCATCCAAGAATTGTTCATTTGTGTAATGTAAAGGAGGTTGCCCCCTCGATGACGCTGACTTTGAAGTCTTTGGTCTATCTTTTCTATATTTTCGTGAACTAGTTTCATAACATTTGGTATCAGAGCTTTGGATTCTAAGGTTTTGCTGCTCCAAACAGCTCATCATGGCATTTTCGCTATGAAGTTTTAGAAGCTAAAAAAAAAAAAAAAAACCCCCATTTGAGCTAAAACCGTTTTGAACCTCAGGTCTGAATCTCCAATCTTGTCTCGCTATATTTTCGGAGATATGATCTAAGGAAGTTAGAGTTTTTTCAAGCTCCACAATTCCATCTCAAATAGTTCATCGTGGAATTTTTGCTATAATTTTTTTGCTACGAAGGTTCACACTCTGAAATTAAAACCCATTTGAGACGAACTCTTGGTGAAGCTCAGACCTAAATTTTAGATCTTGTTTCGCTATATTTTCGGAGCTATGGTCCAAGACATTTAGGGTTTCTGCAGGCTCTTGAATTACATTCCAAACATGTGACCTTGGGAAAATCATCATAACTTTCTCTCTAAGCATCAGATTGAAATTTCGTAAGAAGTTACATAAATAGGACAAACTGTAGTTTTTTGTGTATTGATTTCAGGTCCTAAGATCAAAACAGTGACACGTGGCATTTCGTACAAGTTCAATCTACTAAAAAAGCATATAATCAAGTCATCTTGGGAGATTTGGCATAACTCTTTCTTGGTGAATCCAATTTCGATCAGAGCGGTGGCATTGGATATTTGAAACTACATAGTTACATTAGTTTCAAGATCGAGCTCCTAAAAAAAAGAAAAAGCGATATGAGGAAGTTTGATGGCAAGGATCCAGTAACATGGATACTACAGATGGAGAAATATTTTGATCTACATGATGTGCAACTGTTACAAAAGGTACGTATTGCATCTTTATATTTTGAACCGAATCAGTTTGTATGGTATAGAGGGCTTTATTCTCGTAAAGCACTTGTCACCTGGTCAATTTTCACAAAGGAAATGATAGCACATTATGAGGAGACAAATAGCAACACCTTCTTGAGCCAATTGATAAACCTCAAACAAAAGGTTGAATACAAGGGTAAATGATATTCTAGAGAAGCAAAGGATTGATGTCTTCGTAGGGACATTAAAAGATAACATCCAGCACGAGGTTAAAAGATAACATCCAGCACGAGGTTCGCCTTTGGAAACCTGATTCATTGGAGAAGGCATACAAGTTGGCAAGAAAAGTGGAAAGCAAAATTATGGCAACAAGGAAGTCTACCACTCACAACTATAAAGATGGAAGTGTTTTAACTTTTTTCTTTAAAGGATAACCTCACTTTGGCGCAGAATCAAATGAAACAACAGGCAAATCAATATCGTAGCGAAAGAATTTTTGATGTAGGTGACTGGGTACTTCTACGACTACAATCATACAAAGAAATGTCCCTCAAGGAAGCTAAGAAGGATAATAAATTATCACCAAAGTATTATGGTTCGTACAAGGTGTTACAAAAGATTGGTACTATGGAATACCAATTGGAGCATCCTGCATCTTCCCGAGTGCACTCAGTTTTCCATGTTTCATGCTTAAAGAAGGATATAGGTGAGAATATCCCAATTCAAACAATATTGCCAGAACATGACGAAGAAGGAAAAATCATATTGGAACTGGAAGCAGTCACAAAAACAAGAAATCGACAACTACGAAATCGATCAATTTTAGAGTATCTCATCAAGTGGAAGAACTTACCTGCTAAAGATTCCACATGGGAGGATGAGAATTTTATACAAAAGCATCCAGAACTACTCAAGTGTTGAGGACAACACTTTTTGGAGAGGGGCATGTTTGCTCCTTATACTACTAGTGTAACCCCTTATTGTTATTAGTGCAACCCCCTTATTCTATTATTGTACCCATATAGTCCCCATGTTGTTATTATTATGCCCCATAAAAAGCCCACTATTGTTATTGTTGTGGCCCTACAATATTATTGTTATGTAGGCTCTGATTGTATTGGGACCGCTTAAACTCCTATAGATATAAAGGAGGTCCTGTCATTTGTATCATCCAAGAATTGTTCATTTGTGTAATGTAAAGGAGGTTGCCCCCTTTGAAAAGGATGACTTTGAAATCTTTGATCTATTTTTTCTATAGTTTTGTGAGCTGGTTTCATAACAAATTTCCCCTAAAATAGGTTATATTCCACATGAATACCATGGATCAATATCGTGGGTCAATTTTCTTTTATTTAATTTGTATAGGGTTATTTTTACTTTATTTTTACCGAGTCAAAATGTTTACATTACATTAAGTTACACTACACATTTTCTAGCATACGATAGGCATTAGATCTCAAGCTCAATAAAGGAATTACATATATCCCTCGTACTAAAATGTATTTTTTTCAATTACATTATCTCACTATAAAGAGTCTATGTAAAATAAAAATGAAAATTGAAGTATTTTATTTATGGCATACATTGACTTTTAAAGTAAAGTTACTATTATTTTTTAACATTATGCACAACATCTCTCGCATGTACATATATTAGCCAACACACACACACACACACATATATATTAATTTTTTTTAATGTAACGTTACGTGACAACATCTCACTCATGTACTGGGCTGTAGAGCACATCTTGGCACAATCAAAAGTGAAAGGAGGTAGATAAAGACAACAAGAGAAACGAAGACCATCAAGATGAAAAAGACCTCAAAGAAGATCTTGAGACAAAACTTGAAGTTGCTCTAGAAGAAATAAGCAGATTGAATAAGGAAAATGAGCAACTCAAGAAGCAAGTACAAGATGTTGATTATGACCTTGACAAAACAAAGAAGTAAGTTATTATTTTAAAGCATGAAGTACAAGAAAAGGATGAGGATCTCACCGAGCTTAAGGAGGAATTGCACCAGTTTGAGAAAAGGCATAATGAAGAAGACACCTCCATGATAAGTCAATTGGAAGAAGCCAAAAAAAGGAAAGATAATTTGTCAAATAATCTTGGACAAAGACTTGAGGACTTGAGTGAATTTGAAGCAGAAATTGGTCAATATAAGAAGTCTCCTCCCTTAAAGCTCAACTAGAAGAAGTGAAGAAACAAGCACAAGGAGCTGCAAATGTAATGGAAGGTTTCGTCCTCCTAGAAGGACAAATTGATGAAGCAGAAAAGGAAAGAAATGCCATGACAATGCCGACTAGAAGAAAAAAATGAAGATATCTTCAAATTGAAATCAGATGTCAAGGACCAAACATGTGAAGCAATATAAGGAAGAGGGAAGAAATGGAGAACCAACTAACAAAGAAAGATGAAGAATGTGAAAAAATGAAAGAAGAGATTCTTTCTCTAAGGAAAGAAGTTGATCAACTCAACAAGAATATAAAGAGTTCTCAAACCTTGGATGATATCCTAAGTCGCCAAATGTCTCCTCTTGATAGTTCTGATCTTGGTTATGCAAGTCAATCGTCTGGCAAAAATGATGCAAACCCTAATGCAACAAAAGGCAATAACATGGAGAAGCTTCAAAGTTGTGCTAATACCCCCAGCCCCAGCAGAAGTAAGGAAAGAGTCAAAATGACATTGGAAAGACCTATGCTCCAAGAAGAAATGTTGATGTTGCAGGTAGCAATAAATATTATTGAGGAACTTCGAGGCAAAACAATTTCAAAGATGCACAATGGCAATCCTCAATTTCCAGGTGTCATACTATATCTTTTGGTCATTGTTACTCTTGTACAAATTTTGGGCATATGGCAAAGGATTGCAGGGCATATAACAAAGACATCTATGAGAACTCCAATCAATTCCCCATAAATAAAGGTGCAAGGAGATACCCCAATGTACATACCAACAGAGATTGCTCCTCCGTTCATGTACAAAATTGAATGTTTCAAATGCCATGATGTTGGACATTTAGCTAGAGATTGCAAATTAAAGTGGGTCCCTAAACAATCTGAAGAAGCGCCAATCAATCAAGGAAAGAGAGTCACAAAAGTTTGGAGAAGAAAGAATATTGAACCAGAAGAAAATGTTGAATGCACTTTGAATGCTCAAGACATCAATACCTATTGTTGATCAATTTAAGGGCATCATAAGAAGATCATGCATACTATTAGGGGGAGCTTATGATATTGCCAGCATGATGACAAAGAAAGCAGCGTATTGTCAAGGGGAACAACCTAATGACAGAAGGAGAAACATGAAGATAGGGGGAGCAGCATGAGCAGCATGATTTCCATAGAAAGCAGCACGATGACAGGGTAAGTACTTGCTAGAAAGATTTGTCATGAAAAGCACCCCATTTACCATTGATGTCAAAGGGGAAGAGAATGTTAAAAGGGGGTAAATTGCCATCAATAACAAAGGGGAAGATTGTTGAATAAAGTTGTCATTGATGTCAATTAGATGGAAACTTGGGTGCATTATTGAAGATAACAAAACCCTAACCCTAAGTTCAAACCCTAATGGTTATTGATAATCCTAGAATGCAAACCCTAACCCTGGCCCTAATCTAGTTACCCTAGACTTGTTCCTTATTTAAAGCCCTAAAGTTCTAAGGGTATGCAAAAGCTAATAGGTGATTGAAAAGCCTTAAATGAAGCAATGTCCTAATATGCATGATGGAAGGTGCCTATGGAACCCTAAGTATAATGCATTGATAAACCCTAAGTGCATTTATTCCTTAATGCCAAATAAAACCCTAGAAGAATGATGAAGCCCTAAGATGTCAATATGATGATGTTAAAATGTCCATGATACCCTAGCCCTATCACATGCACCTAGTCCCATACACATAAATTTCTCATGATACCTAGCTTAAGATATCCTAACAAACCCTAACATTGCCCAAAACATATAGATGAAAATAACCTAAGCTACATGATGCCCCAATTCGATAAAAGAAAACTTCAATTAGGGTTGTTATAAACAAACAAACAAACAAAATTATAAACAAAACAACAACAAAGAAACAAACAAAGAACAAAACAACAAATTCATAAAAAACAAAAACAAAAACCAAACAAACAAACAAACAAAAAAACCAAACATGTAGATAATGAAAAAAAAATTGCCATCATTATAGGTCATATCTTGAAGATATGTTTACACCAACCTATAGAGGATGTCATAAGCTTTCTGACGAGTAACTACATGCCTCATAACTCCTTACCAGTGTATGACAATATTTTTAAACCTGTTAGCCGACTTATGTAGGCTCACTAGGACATGTCATCTCAAACTCCAATAGACATGTCTTTTCAAATATACTCAAACAACCATAAATAGCTAACTAAACTCGTCGTTTTGGAATTCTGTCAAGCATTGAAACAAAAAAAGACTCAGATTTGAAGTAAACGACGAATTTTGGAACAGTATTTGAGTATATTCTTCTGTATATCATGTAACATACCTCGGCCCTTCTTCAGTTGCAGACTCAGCCCTTTTAAGGAGCACATATTTCTGTGATTTTCATGACATTTTGGAGCAGACCCTTTTGTGGTGGAATTTAGGAATTTGTTGAAGAACAGATCTTATTTTGACCCTGTAATAGGGCACAAAATTTGGCCCTTCCTTCTGTAGAATTTTGGCCTAATTCAAAAACATGTGACCTTCAAACCTGAGGCAGATATTTGGCATAAACTTAGGACCTATAATTGTGGCTTACCTTGGATTATACCTTATATTTGACTAAAGCATAAGGATAATAAACCTGCGACAAAGAAGCTTGAAAGTGTGACAAAGTTCTACCTATGGGATCAAATAGTTCTCAGATTTACAGTTTTAGTAGTCTTCACCTGTGGCACCTTGAAACTTCCTTGGTAGTTTTGGCATCATTTGAGAATGAGCTTTTTGAGCATTGTTTGCAGGACAGTGCATAGGCATCAAGGAAGACTGTTAAAGTTTAGTTGGAACCTCTAGTTGAAAACTAAGTTAGGGCATCTCTTCATGAGAAACATATTGACTAGTCTGGGAGATACTTCCTTGCAGCACATCGAAGATCTTTTGATGGTGGATTTGTAAAAGGTTTGAAGCTAATAGTAGAACAGATTTGGAGTATTCATTGAAGGCATTTTGGAAGACTTTCTTGTAGTAGACTATAAGCAAATATGAAGAGTATCAAAGACACTTCCCACAAACCTTGAAGGCGTGTTGATATTGACCATGTAAAGTGTCTTGAGAGAGGTTTGGAACTAATTGTAAGCCTTCGTTTGGAGTCATCTACAAAGTTTGAAGAAGTGCCTATTGAAGACCAAGAAGTGTTAAGCTTTGGAGAACAATGGAAAAGATTTTGGATAGTCTTGTTGAAGATCCTTGGAAGATCTAAGAATACCTTGGAGCAGTCTTTACTCTTGCAGAAGCAGTGTAGAAGTAGAAGGTTCAAAGGCAGTCTTAGATCAATTCTGGAAGACATCTTGAAGAATATCTTAAAGCAACATTGTTGAAGACTCTCATGGAATGACATTGATGGAACTTATATTGGGTATCATGAAGAGTTGTGAAGACATGTTGTTTTGTTGTTAAAGTTGGCATAAATGAGCTAAGCAAGGGCACTGTTGAAAACAAACTTGAAGATATTGCCAGGGCTTGCTGCAGAAGACAATGGAAACCTTGAAGAATTGTTGAATACATATTAAAGATCTAAAGTAGTGGGTTGGAGCCCTAGAGGATTGGAGTCCTCAAGAAGACCGAGTTGGTGCTTGTTTTGAGAGATTTGCTTTCTTGAGATAACTTTTCATTCTTCTTTCTATGTCTCTCATTTTCTTCTATGGCACTAATCAACAGTTCCTCCACATTACCTTCTACTTCTTCTGGACTTCCATCTTCTTTTGGACTATCTGTTTCATTTGTGAAGGCCATGAACAATAATACTTCATTACTTCCACCATATTCTTCTTCTTCATCAGAGTCATCATTGTCTTGTTTGGAGAATAAATTCTTTTTATTTGAGCCTTCCTCTTGAAGGTTCTTCTCTTAGGTTCATCTTCATCATCACCGTCATCTTTAAAAGGGCACTTTGTTGCCTAATGTCCTATTTTACCACATCTAAAGCAAATGAGAGGTAATTTACCTTTGTGTTTGGATCGTTTCTTCAGCTTCTTGAAAAATTGCATCATTTTAGTATCAGAATCATCGTTGTTGTAATCACAATTATTTCCCTTCCTTGATGTCTTGGATGCCTTGAACATAGCTTCCTTGTGAGTTGAATTTCCTTACTTATGTATCCTTGCAATAATCTTTTCAGGGAGTCCATTGATAAAGAGTCCAAATCTTTTAGTTCTTCTATGGCACAAACCTTGGCATCAAAATGCTCTAGAAGAGATCTTAAGACCTTTTGGACAATCATCTTTTCTTTGGAATCTTCACCTAGGCCTTTGAGACAGTTAGCTACTACATCTACTTGAAGAAAATAAGAAGCAATATCTTCTTCATCATTCCTCTTGAGACTTTCAAATTACCTTCTATAGGTTTGAAGCTTTGCTTTTTTGACCTTGACATCTCATTCATAAATATGGATGAGCTTGTCCCACATATCTTTAGCTATTTTACCCATAACTTTGATGAATTTTGAATCTGATAGACCACTTGCTATAGAATTCAAAGCCTTTGCATTTGCCAAATATGCTTTCTTCTGGTCCTGTTCTGTTGGAAGACGAGATGGGATCTTGTATCCATCTATGACAAATTTCCAAACTTCGACTCCAGGAGACATTAAATAGTACTCCAATATGACCTTCCAAAAGGAGAAATTTGTTCCATCAAATTGGGGGACCTTACCATCTTTACTAGGCATGGTGATTCAAAAATCCTTCTTCCAATTGTTAGGTGAATCTTTAAGAAGCTGGCTTTGTTGGAGAATTCAATAAGGCAAATAGTAATTCAATTTCTCTTTAACCTTAATAATTGCTTGTGAACTTTAACAAATCTTCTCATCTAACAATTATCAAGAGCAAAAACAATGCTCTATGGACACAAGACAATAGACAATGGACACAAGTATTAGGCTCCATGCCAGGGCAAAACCCCTCCAAGGGGAAAACCTAGAAAGAATCTCTTCTTCTTATAGAATTTGCTTCAAATGAGAAAACCAGGACCCAAAACCCTAGACCAAGTCTTCCTCAAAGCACCAAGTCAACCCTCCAAGAAGCCCTTCCCATTAGGTCAAAGATCAACCAATCCTACAAGGCTCAATCTTGCTTCAACCAGCTTCCAACTTCGACTTCGACCCCCAGCTTCGACCTGCAATTTCGGCCCTATTAAAGTTGCAAAAACCCTAGCTTTTTTGCACGTGTAAGATGGAAATGGCACAAAAAAAACAAATTCTTCTTCTTCTCCTTTATTTCTCCTTGCTTTCTTGATCTTCGCTCTTATTTTCTTGATGTTCCCAGCTTCAGATCGAATTTCTTCTTGAGAGATCCAATCGGTGGTTAAATGAGGTTGAATCTACTTCTATTTATAGGCTTTCCTTGAGGTGACTTCCCTTATTTAAGCTAACTTCTTGTTGGCAAGGCCGACTTGTGCTAGGAGGCTTGTAGAACTTTCTAGGCTCATAGTTAATATCTTTTCCATGTTACAACTTGCCCAATAGGGTCTTATACAAATGATCTAACTGAAGAAAAATATTCTTTTGACACGACAAACCCTAGAAGCATGAAGAACATGCTTGACCTAGATGACCATCAAAATGAATCATGAAGAACATGCTTGACCTAAATGACCATCAAAATGAAGCAAGAAACCCATGCTTAAAAATAATATTTTTATTTATTTTTTCTCTTGTAACATAAGATATACATAATGACTTGAGTACATTGACAATTATGAAGACTGAAACTACTTACATTTTCCAACACTCCCTCTTAACTAGGGAGGTACTCATAATTGTAGACTTAGTACAAGGTTATTCTCAGATTCAAGAGTTCTCATAAGAAGAATCGGATTGGTAAGCCATCTTTAAGCATGAATATCATGACCAACGTTGTCAACATAGTAAGGCCTTAACTTGACAAGCTCTCCTTATATCAAAGCATAATGTTGGGAGGCTTTACGTGAGATACCACACTACCTCTTCAAGGTACATAACCCATCCAGATGTTCACTAAGTATGTTCTTTTAGGACTATTCTTATCTTGGATTCCCACTCCTCAAAGAATATCGGTCCTCTTCGACCACTCTTGTCTTGGATACTTGTCCAATCCTCAAAGAGTGTTGGTTCATTTCCTATCTCAGATTTTCTATCCTCAAGGAAATCACAGATACTTATCAAATACTCCATTCTCCCTGCCATGGCCTTCACCTAGACGTACTATTGTTAATCTTGGCCTAGTGCATGACACATGACAGAAGAGAATACAAATGTGATGTCCATCATCACTACCTCTCAACCAAAGAGGAGATCATCATTCCCTTTTAATTACGAAATTGATCCTTGCTTCTTTACAAGGATACTCCTTTACTACCTTTCAAATAGAGGAGATTCCCGACTTCTTTTCAGTTTGGAAAGTCATCACCACAAGTCCTTTGGCTTGTCTTCATAAATGTATCAGCTACTAGTTCTTCATGCGGGTAGTTGCATGGCTCCCTCTTTCCTTCACATCTCATTATATCAAGCTTACTTCCTCCATGGGTATTATGGAGCCATCTTTTTACTTCAATCTTGTGACAAGGTTCAAGCCATCAATCTTAATTATCACTTTCCTTTAGTCATCATTAATGAAGGCATAATATTGAGTCTTATCAATCTTCAAGCTAGTCATAGCTTCCTCTAAATATGAAAGTGAACATCAAGTTATCTTCTCATACTGCTACCTTTCAATCCCAAGATGATGATGTAAACATCTTGACTACATAATCCTTCAGGGATTGTCAAAACCATTCACTGAATCCATATGTTCTTTGAATTGAGTTCAACACTGACAATTGAACTTGCCTCAACTTTCATTATGTATCCCTGCAATAATCTTTTCAGGTAGCAAAACAATAAGTTAACCCGATAACCAATATCAAAATATTAATATTAGACTTACCTTGTCATGATGGCCCTCTCGTCAAATCATCAACTTGAGTTCTTCAAGATCAACATTATTCTACATGATCCATCTCCATATGAATCTTTCTCCATGCATTTATTTTAATCAAAGTGCCCATGGATCGAACTTGATTACCAAGCTGCAATATCTTCCTTGGAATTGACATTGTTAGCACCGTTTCTTTCTTCCGAAGACTATACTTGATGTTGATCAACATTGTTGAGCCGAGAGGCTCATTCTACAACCCAGTATGAGGAGATGTGTAAGTTTGTCTGTCCATCCATGCCCCTTTAAAATAAAAATAAAAAATAAAATATATGTTCTAAATAGAAAAATAATGTCAGTTATAATTTTAAAAAAATGAATATGTCGTAAAGTAATTAGAAGTAAAAAAAAAAAAATGTGAATCGAATGTTTAAATCTTATATTTTTCAAAAATATTTCAACAAGAGATTTAAATAAACTATTTGAAGATCTACGTTAACTAATTTATGCGATATCAACTTCATATATATCTATATATAAAAATAAAAACAAGTTTTTATGGTTAAAATTTTTATTTGGTCTTATATATACTCTATTTAGCATTCAAAAATACAATTTAAACGATGAAAAATAACACATTGTATTTTTCACTCCAAAAAAATTTACACGTGAAAAAAATTTGATCCCTCTCGACTCATATTAGATACATACTTAAGACGGATCCATGCTAGTTATATTCATGCCATGCAATTTTGAGAGTCTTGATCTCCATCCATTCCAAAGCATGTTACATTTCTTCTTTTGAGCATCGTGTAGCCATATGGAAGACTTATAAAGCACATTCTCATACCTAACTCTTCCTTCATAATTCTTGTAGATATGAACCATACCCTAGGAAGAATTACTTCAAATATGCATATTGTTGCACCTATTTTGTCAAAATTCCAAGAACACAGTTGTACAAAAAATTTCAAAAGTTCAGAATCCTAAAGCAACCAATTCTTATGTCATTGTAAACCCACTTTCTACAAAATTGTAATGTAAATGACGCTAGTACGACCATTTAATTATGCAACAACCTGGATAAATCTATGATTTTGGCGACATATTTCATCGTAGGAGGTTTTTCGTCTCACCACATTATGTGTGTTTCTAAACACGAATAATTGGTACAGATTTTCCCTCCAGTTTAACCCCAAAGCTAGGGAGGAATTTATTGTCTAAGTCTTACGTGAGTCCTAGTGTTCTAAGTTGAGTCTATTGTAAAAGTGATTTGGGAATAATTTAAGCTAATTGGCCAAATTATTTTATTACAAATCACTTGGTCTACTAGATCATATTGTGTTGCAGAATTGGGTAAAAATTGTGAGGGCCTATAACGAATGGGTATTCCCCCATTGAGGGTTGAAAATGTAATTATCTGATGTAAAAATATTTTATTGCATAGTCCCTCCCAATCAAACACCATGGCTAAAGTATTTGAGGGCGAAAAAAATAATTAATCCCCTCAAATATCAATTATTTAATTTTTCTGGCAAAACTAAAATTAATTCCTAAACCGAAAAATTAATTAATTTAGAGTCAAAAAATAAATATTAGAAATTAATTTCTCCAAGTGGGATATGACCAAAAAATTCATGGGTCATGAAGAAGTCAATTTTTTGAAATCCCCCAGCAAGGCAAAAATAGATTTTTTTAAGAAAAATTAAGCGCTTGGACCTTGGTGGTGAAGCCAAAGTCAACTTTTTTAGGAAATTAATCCAAAATAATTATTTTCTGATTAATAAAAAAAGGTTTTAATGAGAAATTCGAAAATGACTCAAAAATAAGTATTTTCGATGGCAGAGATTAAAAGTTGATCAAGTATTTATCGACAGTCAAGATTATTTTGATGGGTATCAAGCCAACTACCCGTTATTTTCCACTTGGAGGATTTATTTATAAATTAGAAGTCATTTGCTTCTCAAGACACAATGATGGTGACTCTGGTCTAACTGTAATTTTGTAACGCTAGTGTGAAGCCATTATTCTGCAAGGAACGTTTGAAATTCATAATAAAAGACTTTGGGGTTTAATTCATGGTGTTTTTCTCTCATTGATCTGTGGTATGTGTTGGGTATGTGCTTTCTTATATTGTGCTTCAATATTATATGAATTGTTATTTCATTTGTAGATGATAGGAACATTCTATTGGTAAGTTTTGAGCTTATCTTAGGTGATCTGATTCAATGTATGATCTGACAATTTTCTCTTAAGAACTATATAGAGTTTACAGGTTCCTCGGCCCTTGGGCTACAGGTTCACAAACTGTGGGCACAAGCTGACCTTGTTTGGGCACCAAGAAATTTATGTGATTTTCTTACTTTGCTAAGACTGTAGTTAACATTTATCTTTCGAAATACATCGAGCTATTATCATTATCATAAAAATTGTTCTCGAAAAAATCTTTTCATGCATTGTACATTTGTAAATACATTTGTAAATTATTTTTCGTAAAATAATTTTTGTAAATAAATTTCTTCTAACCTTTGTTTTGCAATTATTTGGGGTTTGGAAATTTATTTTAAAATTTTGTATATACAGGGGTTTAGGGCACTTATAATTGTATTTTCATTTGTGCGTGTGAGATTCAAGAATATTTGGTTTGGAGCTATATCTACGCCCTTGAGGGTAAGATCTAGTCTCCAAAATTCTGCAGGGCCAGCATAAAGATTCCTTGCAGTGATTTGGGCAATTATTGAAAGATTTGAAGCAAATCTAAATTTTAGCAAAGGTCTGTAAAATTTTTAGGGCCTCTAGGCCCAGAGTCAACCCTTGAAGCCCTAGCGTGGCCCTTTCTTCCTAGCCGTCAACCTCTTTCTCCTTGTCGTGGGCTCCTTTAGGCCTTTAAGCCTAGCCATGGGCCTCTAAAGAGCCTCAGTCTGCCTCCTCATCCCCTGTCGTGAACCTTGGCAGCCTTCTTAAGGCTTGTCGTGGGGCTTGGCAGCCCCTAAACCCCTAGTGACAGCGCTAATTTGGGCTTTCCTTGCCTTAACGCAGGCCTATAAGGCGTCTTTGCCTCTATCGCAAGCCTCATTAGACTTGTTGTTGCCTTGCCTTGGCCTTTGTCCCTCTTCTTTGGCCTTAACCTTCCCTCATTTGCCCTCCTTCCCTCTCTGTGGTAACCATTTGATTTCGGTATCAATTTTTGGTGTATTTTGTAGGGGTGTTGGAGTAAAGTTTTGTGTTTTTAGGTGCCATAGCCATTGGAAAAAATTTTGGCAAGTGGGCAACTTTCTTCAAGGCCTAGGGCCTAAGGGTTTGTCATCTAAACCCTAAGATTCCTCACTGTTTTGCTATAGCAAGATAAACTCTACATGACAATGACATAAGACACAACAAATTGGCATAAAAACTAATCCATAAGTTGCCTAAGTCATTAAGTAACATATTGCATTGGTTGGGCACTCATATTTTGGCTTAGTTCATGAAAAATAAGTGACTGTCATCTCTGCATAATAAGTCCGATCTATAACAGTGAATTTTAGCATCATAAGAAGCCTAAGTACATTAAGGACTGAGTAATTTGGGCTTGTTTGATATATTTGACATTGAATAATTAATCAAATAATCTATTGTTGTCATAAAAGTTGGATTATTGCTCATTTGGATAAAGTTGGAACATAAGTAACATAGGTACTTTCAATGGTTCATAGTAATTGAAGACATTGTTTACATTGTCTTTCCTAAAGTTGTTTAACATTTAGAGAAGTTCTTCATATGCTAAGAGCACTAACATTTGTGGTTTATTGTGAGTTTCAAAGTTTCTAATTTTGCACTTGAATATATTCACTCACACAAGCACTTGATAAAGAATTGAATATCATTGAATGTCTCTCTAGCAATTTGTGATATTGGCTAATCAAAAATCTAATAATTATTGTTTGTTCTTAAGATTGGTGAATCTAGTTGCACATATCTTAAGAATTGTCTTTTTAACATTGGCTAGGAACATTTACAATCTCACATTGTCTCATTGGCTAATTATGTAAGTGGATAAGTACTATATTGTCCTTTTTGTTTCATGGTTAAAATCATCCACAGATGATATCTTTAGCTTGAGCATATTGGTGATCTTTGATTCAAGTAATTGTTAAGCAATCACATCGTGGATATCTCTTATCGGCACTTGTTAATTTCGCACATATTCTTGTAGCTAAGATTGATTTTCCATTTATTAATTAAGTACTCTTGTCATAAGATAATCAAAACCAAGTACTTAACATAAACAAACTTAACTCAAGAAAACACTCAATAATTTTGCATTAATCATTCTATGGTTAGAATTGCATTTAATAACTTACCTCCAAGCATAAGTTTGGTTGATAGAAAATAGCACAACCTTTCTCACCTAGCTTGAGGAGCCTAGCACCTCTTTAGTAGTTAACACGGTGACCTTGCAGTTTTAGAGCCACACTCTCTGCAACGGCAAAGGCACCAAGTGGTTAACACCTTAGGGGAGGTACCGTTAATCAGGCCTTTGCTTGCTTCCCCTTGGCTTCTTTCTCACAACCTACTCTAGAGACTAACTTTAAAATAGTTAAGAGAAAGGATACACCTAGAATAGGCATCTAATTAAAAGCAACCAAGATTCTTGCATCACACTTAAGTCTTAGGATTTGCATAGCATATAAGATAGTTAAGCATTCAAGCAGCGGTCGTTCTTTCGGTTACTTGGTCTTTAATTGATATAAAGCAAGTTGACTCCATTAGGCACTGCTCATTAAGAATTTAATCTAATCTCTAAAAGCTTGCTAAATCAACCAAGTGGCTAGACCATTCAACTTTGTCTCCAAGACTTGTTGGTTGCCAAAGAGTCATGCATTTCTATCTTCCATAGGGACTACTCCCCATAGCTTGTTGTTGGGAGACAACTAGAACGGAGTGGGCGAGGATCAGAGCGACAACCCCCGGCTTCAGCTAGTGTCGCACCATCCCTGTACAATCTGAGCGACAACACATACCTTTGCTTCCATACAATCATCTAGCCATCCTTTGAACGAGCTTGCTTCGTATACTTGTCAAAGATAGGTTTCTTTTCCCAAGAGTTGAAAGACTTTTAATTATGTCTTTCCTATTGCACTTTGACCATCTACATCATCCTTCAAGGCTCAAGAGTATTGTTTCCATACTAGGTGGAATATACCAATCATAATGCTTCCTCTAGGAACCTTCCAAAGTGATGGTTCTTATAGGATCTTGGTGGCCCCTTTTTACAAAATGACTACCTCTAATATAGTGTTAGGAAAAAAATATTTGGATGAACAATAATATGTAATATGGTCCCAATCTTCTCATTCTTTGATAGCTAGATTACCTTTCAAAGCAACTTGATTCTGTAGACTCTAACTTTTTACAAAAACCAAGACTCTTCTAGAGTATACAACAATGCATGCTACTCTACTTTCTACTTTATAAAAGAAATACAAATAAGGAACCTGGTAGGGCTGAAGCTTCCTTCAATAGTAAAGATCCTTGGGATTTTCTTCTTTCAGCTTCTTCTCAGGTTCTCCATTTTCTTTAGCTATGTGAGTTTCACTTCTTTCCTTCCTTTTGTTCACCTTGTTTGGATAATCCCTCCTAAAGTGTCCATACTCATTGCATTCAAAGCATCGAATCTTAGACATATTTGTCTTCTTCTTAGACTTTCCAAAATGCCCTTTCTTTAACTTCTAAGACCTTGAATAAAGGATTAAGACCTTTCATTTGATTCGGTGTCATCCTTTGCCTTGATCCTAGATTCTTCCAAAAGATACATTGAGCCCACAATTCATCAAAAGGTGTAGTATCCTTCTCAGAGGAGATACTAGTTGCAAAACTGCTCCAATCAAGTGGTAAAGCATTTAATACACAAATGGTCATTTCAGAGTCGAAAACAATTTCCCCAAGCCCTTGTAACTAGCCTCTTATTTGTGAGAGCTTCATAAGATAAGTGGCCATGTCTTCATCCTTTAACTTCCTTATCCTATATAGTTGATTCCTTAGGGAAATCTTTTAACCTGATGTACTTATAGAGTACAACTTTACCAACGTATCATACATAGCCTTGGATGTCTTCAAATCAGCAATAAATGGAACAAGACAATCTTTAATGGATTCAACAATGGTCCTTTGTGCTCTTACTTCATCCTTCTTGTATTTTGCTAATTCTTGAGTCTTCTGCTTGTTTGGTACAACTACTTCACCAAGGACATATTCCATGACTTAATTTGTTGTGAGTGCCAAGTCTATCCTCTTCTTCCATGCTAGGAAGTTTGTTGATCCGACGAGCTTGTTGCTTTCCTTGCAAAATGTAGCCATATGATCTGTAGATTGAGACATATAAGAAAATATTATACTTGTCAACTAGGAGTCCTTCTTGATGATGTCTCCAACTATCTTAATGTTTTCAAGACCTTCAAGGATGCCCTAGAATGATGACTTCTAGGATGTTTTCAACAACAGCTTCAAAGATTCAATGATGATACCAAGATTCCTTGATGATGATGTACTAGAGAATCTTCAATAAGACCTTATCCTTTCTTCCTCCAGTGAGAGCTTGATGATGGGATTTCCTGCAATGAAAGCTTTGATGTCGCACCTCTCTTTCTAAATTAATAGGTTTTCTTCTTATTTCCATGTGTTCTTCTGCAAATGATTCCTCTTTGAAAAACAAACCCTTCTTTGTGTCCTTCCAGTTGTCTTCTCTTGTTCACCTTCGCTCTGACACCATATTGGAGAATGTAGTAGGGCAGCTAATAATTCAATTTATCCTTAACCTTAATAATTGCTTGTAAACTTTATTTATCTTCTTGTGTTTCTTTATTGGATCTTCTCATTAAACAATTATCAAGAGAAAAAACAGTAAAGACAATGGATACAAATATTAGGCTCCAAGCCAGGGAAAAACCCCGAAAACCCAGAAAGAATCTCTTCTTATAGAATTTGCTTCAAATGAGAAAACCAAGACCCAAAACCCTAGA
The DNA here is from genome assembly GCA_000404065.3 of Pinus taeda. Lineage (NCBI taxonomy): Eukaryota > Viridiplantae > Streptophyta > Pinopsida > Pinales > Pinaceae > Pinus > Pinus taeda. The sequence goes on from APFE030372767.1 coordinate 298,537, forward strand.
ACAAGTCCTCCTCCAAGCACCAAGTCAGCCCTCCAAGAAGCCCTTCCCATTAGGTCAAAGATCAACTAATCCAACAAGGCTCAATCCTGCTTCAACCAACTTCCAACTTCAACCCCTAGCTTCGACCTGCAATTTTAGCCCTGTAGCAGTTGCAAAAACCCTAGATTTTTCGCACGTGTGAGAGGAAAATGGCCCAAAAAAATAGATTTTTCTTCTTCTCCTTGATTTCTCCTTGCTTTCTTGATCTTCGCTCTTATTTTCCTAATGTTCACAAACTCAGATCAAACTTCTTCGTAAGAGATCGAATTGGTGGCTAAATGAGGTCAAATCTACTTCTATTCATAGGCTTTCCTTGAGGTCGAATTCCCTTCCTTAGGCCGACTTCTTGCTGGCAGGGCCAACTTATGTTAGGAGGCTTGGAGAACTTTCTAGACTCATATAATTAATATCTTGTCCATGTTACAACTTGCCCAATAGGGTCTTACACAAATGATTTGACTTAAGAAAAATGTTATTTTGACATGACAAACCCTAGAAGCATGAAGAACATGCTTGACCTAGATGACCATCAAAATGAAGCATGAAACCCATGCTTAAAAATAATATTTTTCTTTCTTCTTTTTCTTGTAACATAAGATATACATAATGACTTGAGTACATTGGCAATTATGAAGACCGAAACTAATTACATTTTCGAACAGGCTCTAATACCAATTGTTGGAAATACAAACAGGAGGTGAATCAGTATTTCTTTCAATTGTTATATTAGGCCAGTTAAGATTTTATAACAATTAAACACAAGAAGTAGAATAAGAAAATAATTTTATTAACAAAAAAAGTGACTCCAATCCTCTTTAAGAAAAATTCAGACTCCAACCTGTAGAACAAATTTTTCAACTATTCCAAGGCTCCAACCTTGAATGAGGGCTCCAATCATCAATTATAAATCCAAGCTCCAACATAGTCTCTCGCAAGGCTCCAACCTTGAATGAGGACTCCAATCCTCAATTATAAATCCAAACTCCAACCTGGTCTCTCACAAGGCTCCAACCTTTACAAAAACACTGCTTCAAAATATCATCCAAATGCCTTCAATATTTTTCCAAAAAGAAGTCTTTGCCTCAATGCCCTTCAATTCTGATCAGATCAAGGCTCAAAAATAGTTATACGACAAGTCAGAATTTTGTGCCAAAGTAGGGGAAATTAGTAGCAAAAGTTTGAGCCAATACAGGATCGAGGTCTCTCTCAACAAGGTCGAAATTTGTGTTATCATAGGGCAGAAATCTATGTTCCCACAATGCCAAAATTACAATCACATGTCTGAGGTTTGTAATAGGCTCAGCTACGAGACAAATCTCAGTTTGTTAAGAGGTCGGATCTGGTCTTTACCACATGCCTGAAGTAGGCCCAGTTTATCCCAAATTTAATGCTACAAGGAGATTGAAGTAATGCTCCAAAAATAGTTCAGAAGATGCCACAAAGGAAGAAGAAATTCCAACAAAAAACCACCAAGAATCCTTAACCAAAACACAGAGATAGAACCCACGTCTTGTTCCTGCAACCAACTCCTAGGTTCATGAGATATGAACCCTTGTACTTCTTCTCCACAAATTCGAACTCTTTGTCTTTGTAGCCAAGTTGGATGAGCAAATGAGGATGAATGGTGTCTTATTTATACTAATTTGATCATGCATTGAACCAACATGTCTATTAGGGAGGGTCAACTTGATCATAAGGAGGTCGACTTGTCCTAGGATGCAAAATCTAGTTTCTCCACTTGAAAAATTCATTTATCCTCAAGGAAGGGGAGCTAGGAGGCATGTAAGTGCTCGTTGGAAAGAGCTTAAAGTCCTCTTTAAGCCTATGAAAATTTCTTATTTAGTTGGACATCTCTTTGACATCAATAACAAATTATTCTTCCAACAATCTCTTTTTGAAGATCCATTTCCTCTTCAAAATATTGATACTTTGTTTGACATGGGGTAGACTATCATTATTTTCTCTTGTTCATTTATCATTATGATGTACCTTCATTTGACAACTTATGATGGCATCCATTTATTGTTCAAAGCATTCTTGTTGATCTTTAACACTTTCACTTAGTCAAATCACTCTCTATCTCACTAGGATTCTTCGATTTGCATGGTTAGAGTGCTTATGTGTATATTTTGACGAATTTGCCATTTTGTGCATCAAAGTCTAATCTTCTTTCACTTCAGCATGCTCTTCATCGTCTTATATGTCATTTTTTGGACATTATTCTTTAACTGTGAGTTTATAGGCTTTAAAGGACTACTAAAGGAGTTATTGTGCCTATGCTCCCTAATTGAAAATCTTGTAAGCTTTGTTGATTTGTGGGAAGCAATGTTTGGTTTCTTGCAACCTCTGATTTTGATGGAATTTGGTATGAACATTGCTTTGCACCTTATTAAGGTCTTGAAGTTGTCACATTTGATCATCTTGTTATTTGCACTCAAATTTATCGTTACATGGGGGTATTCATGATTTTTTTTGGATTGTAAATGGGTCCTTGACCAAGCTATTTTTTGTCGAGGCCCTTCTTGAGAAGTCTATCCTTTACATAAATTGTAAATGGGAATCCGATGAAGTTGGTTTTTGTTGGATCCCCTATTGAGACGCTGGTGTCAAGGATGGCACATTTTAGTATCATCATTTCAGTGTTTCCTTCCTTTTCATGAAGCATTTGTCCAACTTTTGTACATTAACCCCTCATCTACTTGAAGTGCATCTATTGATTAGTGATCATTTTTGTGTTTTTTATGCTTATGTATCTAATCCTCTTCAACCTCATTCGACAATCTTCACAGCTTTGGTGTTTACTTCTTTTTCCTAAAGCACCTGTCCAACTTTTTAACAATGGCAGTATCTTTTGCTTAGAGCACTAATGTTGATGATTGACCCAAAAAAAAATCTTTTACATGTAGCAACATTCGATCTTTATCATCTTCAGAACATCAACCATATAGACAATCGTGGTTTTTTCTTCTAACATTCTACATTGGCCACATTCTTTTTCTAGAGCACTAATGTTGATTATTGTCAATGTTTTGCCTTTTTTTGTGTATTTGCAACCAATCCTCTACAACATTTCAGCTCCATCCTATTATCATTGGCAGATTTTGCTGCTTCATTCTACATATCCACTTTGGCTCATTCGCTATTTGGAGGATTTGGTGAGTATTAGAAAGGGGTTCAATCCTCCATGTTCTTTAAGTCACGATTTGGCCTTCCATCACTTGTCAACAACTTCACCCAACCATTTCTGTTTTTTGTTGGGTTATTAAGATGTTGAAGCATTCTTGTTAGTCATCGACACTTTTTTGCCTTTTAGAGCATTCACCTTTATCTTTTTAGCTTCAATGCTTTCATTTTTATATAAGTTCTAATGGCAACCTCCTTTGCTTCCTTCATACATGTGCCTTTTACAATGGGATACCTTCCTTTCTTTATGTATGGGAGGACATTTCGAAAGTATGGTTGTTTGACATCTTATATCTTCACAGTAAACTCGCATATAGATTATGTCATGGAGTAGCATCCTTCACTTAACTCAAATTTCTTTATATGATTCAAAAAAAAATTGATGCCTTCAAATCTTGAATAAAGTATAGATGCCTTGAATCTTCAAGGATGTTTTGCTACAGTAGGCTTCGGATGTCTTAGTACAAAGAAAAAGTTTCAGAACTTCACTTATATTAGTTGCAAGACAATCTTTGATCTTCTTCAATTTAGGGCAAGAGCGAGGTAGGATACAGGCTTCAAACTTTACTAGGTACTCTTCATCTTCCTCCATAAATCACAGAGAACATTGTAAACTATAGTGTTGTAGAAGGCTTAGATGTTTTGTACGGTAAATGCAGTTGATTGATATCATCATGAATGCTTTTTTGTGGCTTGCATTTCTTGTGATTTGCATCATAATGTCTCTCTCCATAGAGAATATTGTCACTGTCATAGATGGCTCGGGTGTTTATAGTAGAATGTTGGGATGTCTCACGAAAGGTTCAGATACCTCTTGTTTACCCTAGTCTCGGCATTCTAGATGAATGCAGACCTCTTGTTCATTGTGTACCACAGCATTAGGTTTTTTAGATCAAATGTGGATCTCTTGTTTATTAAATATAATTCGGATCACCACAAGGTACAAATGCTACCACAGGTTCAGATCTTCAAATCTCAAACTTTGTCCTCTATCCACGGCTGCCGCAGTGTCTTTGCATGTCACAATGTTATAGAGACTTCGCATATCACAAGAAATTGTTTCAATGATCTGACCTTTCACAAATTTACAGAACTTGGATAAACAGTATATTACAGATCTTCACACTCCTTTTCTTGAGCTCGGATTCCACATAGAGAATAAATGATAACAATTTGGATCACAAATATAGGTATTTGGACCTCCTTAATTGGATGCTACAGGCTTTAGATCCTAATTGGATTCTACAAACACGTAGCTTGGATGAAATGACCTAAATGAGAGTTGTCTTATAATAATTTCAAGAGCCTTCAACAATGTTCTCATGAGAGTGATGGTAGCTATGAAAATAGTATGAACTTCAAGCCTTTATTTCTTTTGATGGAGAGAGAGATATCTTCAACAAGAGTGTCTTCAAGCAAAATGCCAACAATTTGTGATCTTCAAACTGTCTTCCCTTCACCTTAGCTCTGAAACCATGTTGAGAAATCAAGATGCTAGCAAATTAGGATAGATTTCTCTTAACTTGATAATTACTTGTGAATGTTTGTTGGCTTCTTATTGAATTTATATTCTCTTCATCAAGCAATTACCAAAATGTACAAAACATGAAGATCACAAAAGACAAAAAACACAAGATATTAGGCTCCAATCTAGGGAAAAACCCCACGAGGGAAAACCCAAGAAAATCCTCTTCTTATAAAATCGTATCAAAGTGAGATATCCAAGGCCCAAGACCAAGAAACCCACATCAACCCTCCTCCAATCCATCTCCAACAAGTCATAGCCTACAAAAGTCAATGTTCGTCAAATCTCATAAATCTAGTCATCTCTTGAAATTTCGGCCCCTGAAATTTCGAGCAAAATGCCAACAATTTGTGATCTTCACGTTGTCTTCCCTTCACCTTAGCTCTGAAACCATGTTGAGAAATCAAGATGCTAGCAAATTAGGATAGATTTCTCTTAGTTTGATAATTACTTGTGAATGTTTGTTGGCTTCTTATTGAATTTTTATTCTCTTCGTCAAGCAATTACCAAAATGTACAAAACATGAAGATCACAAGAGACAAAGAACACAAGAAATTAGGCTCCAAGCTAGGGAAAACTCCTACAAGGGGTAAAACCCAAGAAAATCAAGATTGCCACAAAAACCCACGTCAACCCTCCTAATCAATCTCCACCAAGTCATAAACTACAGAAGTCAATGTTGGTCAAATCTCAAAACTCTGGTCATCTCTTGAAATTTCGGCCGCTAAAATTTCAAGCCTATATTAGCACAGAAACTGCCTCAAAAAAATCACATGTATGAATAGAACTAGGACAGAAATGAATGTCTTCTCTCTCCTTTGACTTCAGTTGGTTTTCTTCTTCACCTTGGCACAAAAATTGATGATAGATAACTGAATCGAATGGACTCCTCATCACTCCTCAAGTGGTCGAATTGCCTTATATTTATAGTTGTACAAGAGGTTGAAAAGATGCCTCTTATGCCGACTTGCTCTTTGTGGTAACATTTTTTACAAGTCCAAATGGGACTTTGACTCAATTACATTTCTTTGACTCATGATAAATTTTATTTTGACTCAATTTGACCCTAAAAACATCAAGAACATGCTTTGATTAGAAATAAAATAATAATAATGAATATAATAAGTACATAAATAGTACATTTGAATTACATTATGAAGACCGATAGTAGTTACGTTTTCCAACAATTATTGGAGCAAAAACTCTCGGTTAGCATGGATCACTCTTAATCTTCAACACTTGCATGCAGTGTCGCCAAACTCTTTCAACTTCAACATTGTCATATTTTAGAGATTGGTCTTTGGTAACTTTATCATTATTGTCAACCATCTAGTTTCACAACCATGCACTAAACATATTTAGATACAAATGCACTTCATTCAACAATGTTGATTTGAATTCTCCCGGCTGCGGATGCTAATTAAGAGGGAAGGTACAGAGGCGGGCTTCCCACTGGGCAAGTGGCAGCCCAGTCCCGCCATCTGTCCTTTGCAGTTAAGGCCAGCAATAAAATCAAAGCGGGCATGGAATAAAATCAAGGTTCGCATGCAGGAGAGCACTTATATCACAGTTAAGACAGCCGCCCACAGCAAATGCCCTCGCTCGAATCCACTTCCTTCGACCTTCGGGTTGCAGGTCACTTGCATTGGTTCGCACATGGACGAAGGAGGCGCCGCGCAGTATAATTACTGCGAGCTGGTGCGGGTAACTCACTTTCTCCTTCAAGCTTTGTATGCTGTTTGGCTTTGGGGATTTCGTTGGTGTGGCTTGTTGTTGGTTCCGGGGCTCTAGAGGAGATCTTGGAGGTTCAGACCTCGGCCCTCATCTCTGAAGGCCTTGGTCTCCTCCTCTGAGTGTTCGGTCCACAGTGTATCTCATCTTCTTGCTCTTAAGCTCTGGTTTCATCGGTTTTGGGTGTTCTCTCTGGTCAATTTCATGTATGTAATGCCCCTGAGTGTTTTCACTGCTGGGTTTCTCCCGCTCTCAGTGCCTCTGCCAGTTTCCAAGCCTCTGGGCATCAATTTTGGGTCCCCCGCGCCGTCTCTGTGCAGCCACAGTTCTCTATGTCATTCCCGCTCCAGCTTCTCTTGGTCATTTCCGCTCCAGCTTCTCTGTGTGATTTCCGCTCCAACTTCTCTGAGTCATTTTCGTTCCAACTTCATTGTAGTATGCCGCGAGAACGGCTTCGCCTCTGTAGCTGCAGAGGCGGGTCTCGGGGAGGCGCAAGAGGCAGAGCCATACCTCAGCGCTCCTCGCACACCACGGATTCGTCATCAGATGAAATTGATTCAAGGGTCGCAAGGCGAGGTCGTGGGCGAGGCAGGGGGCGTGCGCGTGCTGATGTCTGTGGGCATTGCTCGCATCCCTCAACCCGGTTTCGCTTCCCTTGTCTATTGGACAATGCAACATACTATGTCTCGATGCGAATTGAGAAATGCGACCATGCAGTTCCACCAGAACTCCCTACGGAACGAAGGTCTCCGTCTCCAATCCTGTGTCAAAGAGCTCAGCCTGCGGAAGCCTCGGGTGCGGTGGCGGTGGCAGGAACATCGGATGCGGTGGCGGTGGCGGTGGCAGGAACATCGGATGCGGCGAAAGATGATGCGCCCTACACGGACTCAAGCGCGTCGGATCAATACAGTTGCAGGGTTGTGGAAGAGCAGCCCTCCACTTCTGTGGATGCTTAAGCAGATCTCCAGAGAGCAAGGGTGGTGGTTCTGGCGTCTCCATGAAGTATGTCTGATATTTCTTGTTATCTGTCTTTTCAGTGGGGTTTTTTCTGCACAGCTGAAGCTGTGCTCAGCTCTTTTTGGGTCGAAAGCGGCTTTCAAGCGCGCCTATGTACGCTGTTTTATTTTCATCTGCTACACTGTTGGGTTAAAGTCGGTGTCTGTAAGCAAGGTAGGGGTCATTGAGTCCGTCTCTCAGCTGGTTATGGTTTTCTGGCAGTCTGTGGGTTCTTCAGTTTTGGTCTGGGACAAATGTTGGTCTTTTGGTTATCAAGGTGAGGTGTCCAGTGGTGTTAAATCCATCTCAGCATGGTGAATTTTGAGGCAAGCCTCGTTGTAATCGTTTTGTTACCTTTTGTATAATAATAGAAGTAGCCTAATTTACAAAATAAAAACAATGTTGATTTGAATTTACTGTTGGAATAGAAGATCAAGTTGTTGACAATCTTCATCATCTTTAATCTATGTTTGAAGCAGTGTTGTGGGGGAGCGCGCCCACCCCCCTAATCCCACTCCCAATCCGCGCTCCCAAACAGCGCCCACCCCCCTCGATCCCACTCCCGATCCACGCTTCTGTTAAAAAAATTTGTCCTCCTTGCCATTTCGCGGAGCGAAGAAGGGAGCGTCGCTCCCATCGCTCTGGGACTGATTTTTATAACCCGAGAGCAGTCAGGAAACGATCGCTCCCGACCGCTCCCGAGTTATAAAAATCGCTCCCAGAGCGACGGGAGTGATTAGCGCGAAACAACGACAACGAAACAACAAATAATAAATAAAAAAAAAAACAAAACAAACAAACAAAAAATAAATAAAATAAATTAAATAAATAAACAAACAACAAAATATCCAGCGGATAAAAAATAAAATAAATAAATAAATAAATTAGTTTTTTTTATATAAATTGAGGGAGGGAGGGATGAAAGGTTTCATTTTCATTGTGAGAGTGAGTGAGATTGAGATTGAGAGAGGGAGATTGAGAGAGAGGAGCAAGGAGAGAGTGAGAGAGAGTAAGGAGAGAAAGAGGACTCGAGGAGCAAGGGCTGCAAGGAGCAAGAGAGTGAGAAAATAATTACAACAATAATTACACAGGTTCATACACCCGTGCCAGAAAACACCTCTGCGGGAAAATGTCATGGGATGGAGATAAACAAATAGGAATCAAAACTTGTACAGGTGTGCCAGCGGTAGATAGAGCCAAATACATAAGGGATGACGAGGAAGCCCAATACAAATCTAAAAAATCAAAGGGTTTCTTTGAACCAAGCTCACAATCACAAGCACAAAAAATTCCTTCAAGATCCTCCCAAGGCAATGGATATGGAGGCACAGGGTCACCAGGTTTAAGGTGTAGAACCATATCAAATTTCCTTGATGAACACCAGGTTTAAGGTGTAGAACCATATCAAATTTCCTTGATGAAGGGTGTAGGAATGATGTGGATTCAAAAGTTTACAGGTTTCTCTATGCATGTGGGATACCATTCAATGTTCTTCACTCACCTTATTGGCACGAAATGGTTTCTGCCATAAATGATGCCCCGAAAGGATACAAAAGCACTGGATATGACAAGGCAAGAATCGTTGGATTTGATCATGAAAAAACAAAAATATCACATTCTTTGAATAAAATGACAAGTTCTTGGACTGACCATGGGGTGTCCATTGTATCTGATGGATGGACAAATGTAAAAGGCAAGCCATTGATAAGTGTTCTTGTTGTGTATGTTAGTGGTGCCATCTTTCTTTCAACATATGATTACTCAAACAAGTTCAAGACCGCCATCAACATTGCAGAACCATTACTTGAAACAATTGACTGTATTGGGCCATACAATGTCATCCAAGTCATCACTGATAATGCTCCTAATTGTAACGCAGCGGGAGCAATTACTGAGGATGAATACCCCAACATAGTTTGGTCTAGGTGTTTGGTTCACACAATGAACCTTTTGATGCATGATATTGTTAAGAACAAAAACGAACATTACAAATGGATTGGTGATTTGTACAAAAAAGGCAAACAAATGATAAAATTTATTACAAATCATAGCAATACCCATGGCCTTTTCCGTAGTCACTCAAAATTGGGGTTGTTGAAGATTGTGAGGACTAGATTTGGTAGCTATTACCTCACCTTCAGGCGCCTTTTGAAGGTAAGAGAGTCATTGGCTAGCATGGTATCAAGTCCACACTGGCAGGTATTAAAGGAAAGGGCTACAAATGCAACTGACAGACAAGGTTTTGAACAGGTGGAGGAGGCCGCTCTTGATGGTATGTTTTGGGCACGTGTGAAGCAAGTATTGCATTTCACCAAGCCCATTTATCAGATGATTTGGTTTGCAGATACAGATAAACCAGTGATTGGTGAGGTGTATGAGTAGATGGATACCCATGTTGGAGCAAATAAAAGATATTGTTCATAACAATGATCCCAACTTGTACAAACTGATTCACGATTGTGTGTGTGTACGGTGGGATAAACTTAATGTTCCACTACATTGCTTGGCGTATATCCTTACGCCAAAATACTACTCTACATCTTGATTGGGCCAACCTGCACCAGGGGGTGGGGTTAGGACCAAACCCCATATAGATGAAGAGGTATCTAAAGGATATTTGGAAGCATTAGAAAAGTTGATACCTGACAAGGAGGAATGTGCTAGTGTGCGTCTTGAAACAGGCAAATACTTCAGTTGCACTGGTTTGTTTGGTACCTCTCATGCAATGGAAGTAGAGACAGATTTGATGCTTTCACATGGTGGGAATCATATGGCGGCCATGGACTTTTGCCAAAATTAGCAAAAAAAAGTTCTCTCACAAGTTGTAAATACTTCTTCTGCAGAGAGGTGTTAGAGCACCTATAGCTTCATACATAATGTGAAAAGAAACAGACTCAATGAAAACTGGGCAGAAAGCTTGATTTATGTGCACTATAACTTGAGGTTGTTGAGTCATCACTGTGATCGGGCTTATGAGGATCCAACATATAAAATTTGGGACAACCACCTAGAGGATGATTATTTGGAGGATGGCACTATACATCTTGAAGAACTAGAAGAGGAACTTATAAGAGAGGAAGATGAAGTAGCAACCATGCCACCTCCACCATCCAGTAGCAGAGCTCGAGTTCCGAGTCTTGTTCCTTTGTTGTCGCCACCTCCATCTACACCCTCACGTGGAGGGCATGTGCCTTCTAGTTCTGGTGGTCAGTCTGTGAGAGAAACTCCTAGAAGACCACCACAACCTGCTCATACATTAGACACTTCTCATGGCAAGGGCCACATGTAGTAGTATATAATAGATTTACAGTTTACTAGTTTCTATTAGTTTTCATATCTGTTGAATCTTGACTCTTTCATATCATAATGATATTTTTTGTAAACAATATATGACTGACAATTTAAGTTTGAAGTTTGAAGTTGGCAATTACAACTCATTGGTAATGATTCTGAATTATGAATATGATGCTTCGTGAAAGTTGTTTCATTTTATTTCATAATTCATTTTATAACATTTCAGTTCATGTTAGATATTATTTCTTGTAATGGTTAAACTTAGCTTACAAGTACAACTTTAGTGATCAATGATGATAAATGTTATATATTGAATTTTCAATTTTGAAGGCTTGAAGTTGAAACTTTAAGATTGATGAATCATGATCCATGAGACTCAATATGTTGTAATATGTATGTTACTAACTTGTGGACATGGTTGATGAAGATTATAACTTCTAAATGATTGATGTTATATGATTCAATGATCAATTTATGTGTTTTTTTTTTTTTATGTTTTTTATTATCTATTTTTTTTTTTTTTTTTTTTTTTTTTTATATTTTTTTTATTATTTATTTTATTATATATTTTTTTATCTATTATATTTAATGTATATATATAAAATATTAATATATATATACTCACTCCGGGATTCACTCCCAAACCGGGAGCTTTTGAAATGTCGCTCCCACTCCCGTTTTCGCTCCCGCTCCCCGCTTTCACTCCCGCTCCCAAGTAACATTGGTTTGAAGGAAGGAGGGATAAGTGTAATGCTTGCTTCCTTCTTCTTTTATAACTTTGTAAATTGTTTTATCTTGGACCAAGTTGTTCTTAAGGGGGGGTGTTAAGATATTTAGACATTTGAAGGTTGCTTAAGACCAACTTGGTTATTGTTTATCTTGGCCCAAGTTGTTCTTAAGGGGAGATGTTAAGATATTAGACATTGGGAGGTTGCTTAAGACCGACTTGGTTTAATGTACTAGTCCTGTGCATTTTAAGTTTGTTTCTTTAGTGTCCATTTGCACTTGAGTTATCTAATGATCACCATTATATCTTGTACATAAGTGATCAAACAATCCTCATATCCTTGGTATTCACAACAACAGATGTCATCTTTCTTCATCTATGATCTCTAATTAAAGATCATGGACAATAATTTTCCAAGGAGTTCCACATGAAACCACAATAAAGAGCATTGTACTAGATGTATCCTTTAGTTCTAACAAAGTAAAATAGGTTTTATGCTGCTCCATGGATGTTTCTCTTTGAGTGTTTTACCATGTAAAGCATGTTGTCTCTATCTTTGATTTGTGTGAGTTATTCTATGTGGTGTTCGTTCATGGAATTGCCCACCTTTGAATTCCCACTAGCTGGAGGCTAAGGCCACATACCTCAACTCCATATAAAATAGTAGGCTTGAAGATTATGTCAAAAATATGTATCTTAAATGAGACATCATGGAAGTGTGTGTGGAACAACTAGCACTCAAGCATGGAGAGAGGCGCATACCCCTTGCTAAGCCATGGTTGGGTGGGAGGCCACAAACTGAAAGTACGACATGTGAATTGGACTCCCAAGTAAGTTTATGTTGTGGTAATCTCAATCTCACATCCTTCAAAACAGAAATCAAAAACTAACACGATTTTTTAGATCTAATAAAGACCATGACTTTTATCTTACTAAGGATCACCATCAATAGTCCATAGCCACAAAAATTGATAAGGGCATCAAGTTTTAAAAACCCTCAAGCGAGGATACTAAGAGGCCAACATCATCTACATACAAAGAATGGCAATCAAGACCTAATGTAGAAGTCAGCCATCATCAATGTGTGTGTGCTCCTTGAGTTATACCTTGAACTCATCCTAAGCATCAAACAAGGTCAACGATAAGAGAAATCCTATTTCACCCCCATAATGCTCCTAAAGAAATCAAAAAGAACCTGATGAGTCTAAAACCAATCAATAATCAAAGTCACCTAGTTCATGTTTACAGCATAATTTGATAAAAAATTATCAAGACAAAAACAAGTTTGATTAAATTTAACATTAAATTAAGGGGTGTATGTTTGTGTATAATATACATTATATGTTAAACATATGATTTAAATAATTTTTAAATATATTATAAATTTATATATATTACTTATATATGACTTACCAATATACATATAAGTTTAAAACAAACATCAGTGTTATTATTACACTGATTAAATCCTTTTAATACATTACAATTTACATTACCCATATCCCATGAATAAGCTATGGATCATACCTATATCGATGATATTCAGCTTGTAATTAGCTTCAATCCTTCTTCCACATGCAAGGTTGTAACCTGCATAGCGCAGACACAATAATGCATTAGAAAAATCATGGCCATTGGCTTCATTGTTGGTGTATCTTCCCTTTTAACAAAGCACAACACTTTCTACCAAAGGAAGCTAGTGCAGGGTTCAGTGATACATCTCCATCCATCAAACTATAATGTTCATGCGTCAAACGTCCCTGCTTTCATACTTGCAATGAGCAAACCTTCCCTGTTCGATGAATTTTACCTCAAGCTTTAAGATTCATCCAAATTAAAACTTTGACCTTCAAATCTACCAAACCTGATGACTTAGCCAATAATAGTGTTACAAAGTCCCATGTTAGCCATGATGCTAGAATTTGGGATACCAATTTCGCAAGTCCCTCAACAAAGATCGAACACATTCCGAAAAGGACAAGTCTAAACATTTTACTTTTTGGACTTTTTCCAACAACCATCACTGGAATCCAGCTATGTGATTGTGGATGAAATTGCAATTTTCCATTACGTAAATTGCATTTTTGAGTACATAAATGGATTCACCACCCTGAAAAACCCCTGTTGCACCCAGATCGTGCAATCTCGACGACTGATATCTGCAATTCCAGAAATTCTTCTAAATGAATGGCCAGATTCTGGGCAAAATTGGTAAGAAAAATGTACCTGGAAAAGGTTCAAAAAGTAGAATATATAGACTATGCTTTTCACAAAACAACAGAAGACTTTGGAAGAGTCTCTTCTAGTTTCCTCGGTAATAGCAAAGAGTGCAAAACTGTGATTGGTGCTCAAAAAATCTCTACTAAAACCGACTTGCCCCTTAGCACAAAACTTGTGACTCTCCAAATGTTCAAAAATCCATATGTTGAGGGTTGTTGAATAAAGTTTGGCAAAGGTGTCCCCAATCATAATTATTCAGATCCAGGATGTTCAGAGATTTGAAAACTGGGTGGATGATGCTTTGGGACCAAGGACAAAAACCTGAGTGCACCGCAGGATTAGAGGGTTAAACAATATGAAAAGCAAAAGGTTTAATCCCATACTTGATAAATTCTGCTTTACAAGTGCTCATGATCTAGGATGCCCTCTCAATGTCTCCATGGTTGAAAAGGTGGCAGGATGTTGGAGGAGAAGCCATATGGACAAGGGGCTGGTTTGGGAAATCGAATACAGTGGTGTGGGAGAACCGAGAGTACACTAGACTGGACTGTGGAATGGCAGATTCCTTATAGAGAAGGGTACACTAGAAAAAATTGACAGTCACACTTTGAAAATGTTTCATCTTAAATGCAACCTTTTAATGATAGGATTGCCCCTATGGTGCTCTAGTTCATAGTTATAAAGTTTGGTTCCACAGAAAGATACAAAATTTGGCTTCTGTACAGATTCAGCTGAATTTTCTGTATTGTACAGTCAACAATATTCATACCTGTAAGGTTCAATACAATCAACATGTGTCATACCATATGGCTGACCAAAAAAGGCACCCATAAAAAGTGTAAATACTCTAACAAATTGCCATTCCAATCATGAATTTATTTCCTCACTTCTTTTGTGCATTTCTGAGACTGAAATCCAATGTTCCATTTCTGAAATCCATCAGAACTGCAGAGTACCTGCATTTCCGGGCTGCTTTTTTTGGCTATGTTCAAAGTTTAAGGTTCCACTTCTGGGCTGTGGTTCACAGTTCCCAGGTCTGCATTTTTATCATTAAACTACCTATATTGTGTGATAATCCTGTACTCATGTCAATTTATTGCAGATTTTCATTTTGTGGTTGCTCAGATGAATGAATCAATGGATAAGATTACTATCCCCCCACCCTTACCTGCTGTTGAAAATGTGTTCCATGTCTATCATATGTCCCGTGCTCTATGGTCTGAGGTTTACCATTCTGGACAAAATCTATTTAGAAATTGATAGTTATAGCTATATAAACACTATGATATTAGATGATCTGAAATTTTAAGTGCAGAAACTGAATTTTGGACTAATTTTACCCACCACAATTTGAAAATACTGCACTTAGTTTGTAAGAAGTAAACTCATTCCTTTGAAAAATCTGCAAGTTTGGGCTTCGTTTCAGTGTCCACTGTCCAGTGTCACCCCTAGTTTGGGCTGAATTTCACCCTTTTTAATTCCATTGTCCACCGATTGGTCTGCATAACATTATAATGCATTAATTCTGGTATGTGTGTCACCTTTTTTTTAATTTCACTGTTCATTGAATGCTTCAATGCCGAAATATCATAATGTTTCATTTGTCATTTTGTATTAAATACCTTATCCTTGAGCCCTATTTTTGACATTCATGATTCACCTTGGGCCCATGATCTCACTATGCAATGTTTCAAACTTGAGATATGTTTCAGTTTGTTTTCAATGAAGAACAAATGCAATTTTCAATTTTTGAATGGTCAATCTATAATTATTTGAAAAAATTGCATTTTCATATCTGCGAAATGTATCCTCCTGTATAAGAGCTAGACCATATCAATATTCAAATTTGGTAACTGTGCTATGGTTCCAAGGTTGGAACGCAAAGTTGTAGCCATGTAATTTCAAACACATAATCCACTGCAAAAATTTAAAGAACCATATACCAAAATACCATCTTTAGAATTGGCTCTTATATCTGTGAAGCTCGAGGTATGGCTGAAGCAGCATTGAAAAAAGACAGCCAACCCAACTTTTCCTTCTTCTTCCTAGATGACTTCCACCTCCAAGGAGACTAAAAAATAATTGACAAAGCTATCTATCAAGATATCTATCTACACTGCATGCAATTCACTTAAACTCCCTGCCCATAAAAACTTATCCCGTGAATTACTTTCTATGCTAAGCAATTTCAAAAAACCTTTAATAGTATCAATACTACACCTCTTATCTTCAACATAATTGCCTATGGATGTTGCTCATCTCCGAGTTTTCAACAATGATACAACCATCTACAGTGATGTTTATAAAGACTACATCTACGTGATTTCCATCCCTCTACCCAAGGGCCGTGCAACTTTGACAAACCTTGAATGGCATTACAATTTTCCCCTCTCATCTTCAACAAAATTTCCTGCTGTCCCCTATTTCCAAGTCATCAACAAGGATACAACCATCTATAGTGATGTTTATAAAGACCACATCTAAGTGATTTGAATCTATATACCCAAGGGCAAAGCCAATTAGCCAAACTTGCTTTTTTATCCTAAACATCAGCAACAGACTTTATATTGAGTGACTATTCCCTCCACTCATCTTTTGGTAGGGTTAATAAATATAATTTTTTTTTTTTTGTAAGCTGGGGAGTTACCATTCTCTATTATCAAAAAAGAAAAGACATTACAATCTTAAGATGATCTCAACCTGCCCCGTAGGGAAACCAAGTTTATTGACCATCTATAGTTTTTGACTACAGACCAAAAATAAAAGGTTTTTATCCTGTCTTTCCAAGCTTTGAAAACATTCATCTGAAAACTAGTAACATTAACAGCTAGCTGCCGATAAGTCTTATCATACTTCCTATGCATATCTAAGGAAAAACTAAGAACTTGCATTTTCTATCTAAATCAAAAGAAACATGCCTATCTTCATTGAGTCCCGGCGTCCTCAAGCTGCTCCTTTTCCTTCTTGACCACCAGGCCATTCGCCTCGAGCTGCTTCTGAAGGTCCTCCAGCCTTTTATCTTGCATGAGCAGGGTGACCAAGATGTTCCTCATCTCTTTCTTCAGGTTGGGGATGCCCTGTGACAGTTCAGCCATCTCTAAGGCTATCTGTTCCATGGCTTTGGCCATGAGTCTTTTCATGACCCAATAGAGGTGCAGGGATTGCTTATACAAGGTCATTATGCCCCGTGTATGGCCTGGGTCCGGCATAAGATCCATCCAATCTTCCATTTCTTCCTCTGATTGTGCTTGAATGGCTTCCTCCTCCCAATGCTCTATTATTCTTCGAATTTTCGGGTTGGTTCGTTCATTATATGCCCTCTCTACAGTTCTGACTCTAGTTTCTATGGTTCTTCTCCCCTGTCCTCCTTCTACGCTTGCGCTTGTCTCCCCATCTTCTGCTGTTTCTTCCCGGCAGCGTCTGCCCCTCCTGCTTCTCCCTTCTGCGATTCCCCGCCTTCTTTGCCTTCCTCGTCCACGGCGGCCTCTCCCGCGTCCCCGCCTGCCTTTCCCAAACTCAGCACCCAACTCCTGTTCATCCTCGGCTTCCTTCCGACCCCTTTTCCCATTTTTGTTTCCGGTACCCTGCCTATTTTGGCCACGTTCATCAAATCCTGCCGCTGTCACTCCCACTTCCTCTTCCTGGGCTTCACTGTCATCCTCGGACACTTCATACACCGGAATGTAGAATTGCTTGGGTTCCGCTTCCAATTTCCCCTTGCCCTTTACGTCCAGGCTTGCTCGGCTCTGGTCCCCATCACCGGCATTACTTCGCAGCCATCTCCCCGCCGCTCTGCTTCCCTCCGCAGCCATTCTCTTCCTGTTCTTTGTCCCCGAATTGTGCTCCCCTGCTCCTTCCGTCCTGCTTTCCAGACTGGCCTTTCTTCTGTCTGTAACTTGGCACTGCTCCCCTCTCTCGTTGATTTCCCTGCATGCACTATCCCTCGACCCTCTTCTCCACCCTGTCTCCCTTATACCTCCCTTCTTGATGGCCTTAGTCTCCACCTCTCTGTCCATTCTGCTGTCCCCTGTCCTCTCACAATCAATTCCCTGGCCTTTGTCTGACATTCTGACGGCACCACCGTCATTCCCCATCCCCCTGCTGTCCTTTCGCTCCTGTTCATGATCCGTCCCACCGCTTCTACCACCAGTTACCATCATGCTTCAGAATCTGGCGGCGCTGTCCGTCCTTGCACCCCTCCGCGTTTTCATAACTCCACCTGCCCCTCTCCTCAACCCGATCGGGTGTAATAAATATAATTTTGACTTAGTGGCAGCTGATATTTACTTTCCATTAATATATTATTAGGTGTGACAGCAAAGGTCACGTCTTTTACCTACTGTACTTTATAAAAGGGTCTTGAGAAGACATGCACCCATTGTAATATTAACTCATTCACATTAAATATATTGAATATCACTTGCATACTCGTGTGCATGCAAGCATGCTATGGAGTCTAGTAATTAATTTACAGCTCCCAGTGTTTATCTATTTCTAACATCTTCAACATAAATGGCATCAAAAGAAATTCCCACTAGGCCAACGTGGAGGTTTCTTCTAACTAGGTTTAAGAGAAGTGCAGATCCATATTTTTGTTTTTCATGTGTTGAAATTAGAGAACATTCCGCCCTCAGTTGTTAAGTGTACATCAGATAAACAGTATTTTGTTTCTTTCGAGATACAAGAAGCTTGTTGAAATCTTTTATTACAATGACAATCAAAGATTTGTGGCCATATATTATAGAGAGATTCCTCTACAAAAATATAATTTATTCCGTGAACGTCACCTGCTGAGAGATAACTTCTCCCATTATCATCCTCTTGTCCTCTAACGTATGTATATTATCCTCCTTAAGAAAACTACCCAGCTTCTTTCAAAAAACTGCTAAACAACAAATCCTATTTTTTAGCACTTCATGAGGGAAATGCATGCTCTACATAGCTAATTAGCCATCTAATTGATCATTTCTTCAGGGCTGTGGTAGATAAATCAATCTCTAATGGTAAAAGAGATGCTTCAAATGTCTCATTTCTTCCCTATTGACACTATATTGATTGGACGTCGGGAATAAACTCTCATTCGTCCAATGCTTTATTAATTTAATATAATTTCACCTATCTTAATTCATTATGTAATTATATTGATTCAGCTATAGGCTTAAATTTAGACTGGAAATGCCTTATGAACTCCCTTGCTTTGTGCTTTGTGATACAAATATAACTTCTAATCTCTTCGATATTTAGGTCAATAAAGGGATTAGAATCTATTACATTCTCTCCCCTCCCCAATTCAGTAGCTACACTTATCATTTCTATTCAACCTGTTTGTTTACTGCCCACACTTAGTGCAATTGTAAAAATTTACAAGTAAAGAATATTAATATATAATCAAACTATCGATGTGAGTCAATGCCAGTTCCAAACTGATGGCATGAGATCACTATTTATTCAAATCAATGTAGACGCATTTTTTCCTGTGAAAGAACCATCACATCGCTCCTCGATTACTCAAGGAAGCCCATATCTACCATACGGAACTTACCACACAGTTGTAATAGGAATTGTCAAACTCGGTGAAGCATGAGTACATTTTATCGATACATAGGTTATCTCAAGTAAGCCAATATCAGTTAAGATATTTTACAACACATCATGCTTATTTGAAAACAGGCACTTCCATAGTTATAAGGAGTAGTTGAATCAAGATGTAGGCCTGGAGGAACAAAAATGCACTGTACTTTTTGTCAATAAAAATGCTAATAAAAACTGGAACCCAAAAAAGGCTCAAATTTCTTAGTTGCTGCTAGCACGCTAGGGGACTGTAATGTGCTAGGTATGGAGATAAATATTTCTAAGAAGAAAAACATATTTCAAGTAAATAAGAAGTATCAACTTCATAATGGAGGCCATATGTTTATCACATGGTGTCAAACCAATGAAGGAAAAGGATTCCATCCTCGTTTCAACAATGTGGCTGAAGCATAGCCTGCAGCAGTTCAATAGTTTTGGCCCCAGAAAAATCATATGAAATCACCAAAATTAGGCTGACTTGATAAGTCATTTTCAGACTAAAACAAGTGCATACTCGATAGGAAAATCCTAAGATACACTGTCACCATTCCTTCAAAGTCTGGGATTATTTTAGGCATGCAAATAACGATAACCATTGAAAACTAGCAGTGCCTGTACTAGAAAAAAATTACATGCAAAAGCAAATTTCTAATATTGCCGGACATTTGATATACTTAATTAGACTCATTCTGAGTCACTTGATTTGTGTGTGTATTCAAATCCAATTACCATGAAATTTGGAATATATTCAAAGGTGACTTGGAATATAAAATTTGGCACTCAGTTCGGTAAAGAGATTAAGGATGTTATAACTGCATATTATCAAAACAAATACAATAATCTTTTACAACATCAAAGTCCATCCAAAATGTTTTTTTCTGAAAAAATTGGTGACTGGATGAATTTTGTGAATAGAAGGTCAATTGACTTGATTTTGATTGTGAGATGTAGAATCTCAGGGCTCAAATATATATTGTGATTGTTAGGGACCCATTTTCTCACAGTGGCTTGGGAGCTTTGCACCGACCAATTGTGAATTTAAAATTATTGCAGTCCATCCACCTAGGTTTTTGCTCAGCAATCCCAGTAACCAAGGGCACACTCCAAATCAACTCCCCTGATCAATTGAAATACAACACAGAAAAATATAAGTTGTGGGTAAAGGGAAATAATGCTAACCATGTTAAAAAATATCATCACAGAGAAATCAATGAGTTTGCAAGAACTTGGTTTTAGAAAAGCGGATAAAAAGGTCTGTTCAAAACTACGTAAAAAGTCAAGAAAATAAGTGTGGCTTCACATATATTAGTAACAAATAAATAAAAGTTAAAGGAAAAAAAAAGAAGACAAATTCAACCAGCATTAGACTCACATGAAAGGAGCTCCAAATCATATTTGAAAAGAGATAGGAACTTCTATTGAGAAGGATTTCACAACACTTTACCATCCAAACTACTGCCTTTTATATTGTTCCCGAAAGCCCCTGAAAAAACAAATTGCACATAGCATAAAAGGTATTCCACCTTCTCACAAATCATAGAAAAGTATTGAAGATAGAAACATCATTCATTTTTAGGAGACACTGAACTGAAACAAAAGGCTGCGACTAGGGTTTATCAATGGCAATTTCCTAGCAATGATAGTATCATCAAATCTTACAGGATCATTTTCCCACCAAAAGAAACAAGAAGCCTGGCTTTATTGCAGTTGGATTAAGAAATGCCTCTAATTTTTCCAAACGCACATTATTCCCATTCATTGCAACAGGGATATGTCCGTTAAAAGATAAGCTGGATATCTGCGACGTTTCATAAGCCCTTGCAGGAAAAAATTTAATTTACATCGGGCATTGTATCAAAAAATACATTTTTCGGATCGCAAGGTTATAAACAGGCTATTCACTGTATTTAAACGCCTTAATTTCCCTATTTCCATTGGCAGGTAAAGGAGGCTGAATTTGCCGGACGATATGTGCATTGAAAAACATGAAATCGGTTACATATCAAAACTAAAATCTCCAAAATTAAGCATCGATTAACAGTCTGATCTAGAAATAAAAGCAAGGATATTTAAAACCATGAGCGAGTTCGTGCAAGGAGCACCTTTGAGAGTTGCAGAACACTGAAGTGGTATTTATCGTATATTCTGGTTGGCGAGGGTGTTGCCCGTCGCAAGAAGCAAGAGAAGCAGGGGCCGAACAGTAGATGTTACCACCAATAAATGGGCCGATCTTCAATAGGTTTATGCAGTGTATTGGAACTCCAGGGAGAAGAAGAGACCTAAGCGAACCAAGAGAGCAAGGGAGGACGAGGAAGATGAATGATTAAAGCAAAAGATATTATTATATTGAAAGTTTATGATGGTATTTATATTATGTGAACCTAATTATGTCGCATTGATGGCTCTTTTGCTTTTGTAATTTTTCAGTGTTAAAAAGGAGATTCCTGACCACCATTACCAGTCTTCCTTTGCTAGGAAATTAATCGGTAAAAGAGTTTGTGTGGATGACTATTATTTTCATCTCATATGATAACATATTTTCTTTTAATTTTAATTTTAGAAGTCAAAATTTTATTATATATTTTATGTTGTATTGTATCATATTTTCAATTATAATTAGATTTTTTTTTTCTATTTCGGTTTTTGTGATCCATAATGAATTAAGCAAAGTCTTTCCGTAGAAATCACATAAGGGAAATTTTGATTGATGAACCATATTTGTTGGTTCAAAACGCGTTGGCCAAAAATTTCTCTTATGTGATTTCTACCGAAAGACTTTGCTTGTTATTAGGCTTGTTTCATTTTTATTTAATGGGATTTGGGCTATACGAAACTTGGTCTGATGTAGGAAGAGGTGTTTCTTTTTATTTCAAGATTGCTTATTGTTTATGTGGGTACCTCGAGATGAAGGTAATGTTTGTTCTTGGAAGTATTTTTGTTAGTCCACTCTATTGGTATCTTTATTTATTTCCTCACCCTTTAAATGACTTTTTTAGCTACTTATAGATACCTTTTGCCCTCAAGTAAGATTTAAAACATAGTGATTTGAGAGGATATTTATAGAAAATGCATCCAAGTCACTCGGATCACCCTCTACATCAGGGCTTTGACCCTAAGATGGTTTTTACTTTAAACATAGTAGGCAAATAGGGAACAAACTTATTATTAGACCTATGTATATGAAGTTTCGATTGATCTTGTTCTTTCTAAGTAGTGGCATCTACTCGAGTTCTCACACCATCATGTCAAAAAGATTCGTGGGATTCATGGTCAAAAAAATTGCACTACATGTGCTTGAAACTAATTCTTTCTTTGAATCATAGAAGGGTACTTTGAGTGGACCTTGGGATTCTTTCGAAGTACTATCCCCTTTATCTTATTAATGAGTGAGGTTTTCTCCTAGCTATTGGGTTTTTTCTTTATTTCAAGGCCTTAGAGTTGTATCCTCTGAATATACATGGCTCATTCGGCTCCTCCTTTGTTTAAAATAGGTGATAAGGGGATTAATCCGTGGAATTGAAAGAAAAAAAAATGACCCAATATTATGAATTATCAAGAGCTAGTGTATTTCCAATGAATCTCTAGCCATCCTTCTTGCAAAGATTCTTTCCATATACCAAGGATCTTAGTATCAAGAATGGAACCTCTAAAAATTTCTCCATGTGATTTTATGGAAGATCTTAATCATTTTATCATGAATCACAGAAGCATCCAATCTTAAATTTCTTTG
Organism: Pinus taeda; assembly: GCA_000404065.3. NCBI lineage: Eukaryota > Viridiplantae > Streptophyta > Pinopsida > Pinales > Pinaceae > Pinus > Pinus taeda. Next base: position 321,553 of record APFE030372767.1, read on the forward strand.
TTCTTAATGTCTTGTATCTCCGGGGAATTAATCACTTCAACAATCTCTGATGTTCCATTATAAGGGTATCCAAAGTACAAAATGAGATGATGTTGTTGTCGCAACCAATCTCACTACCCTCAAAAAAGGGTAATGCATAGGGGCTACCAACGAAGCTTTTTGTGTTGGTCGATTTACATACGTAGTGCTTCCTCCCTCATGCGCGCCTATTCAAATAGGTTCAACATACAAGCAAGGCCTATTGCATAGTTGTAACTTTCGCTCAAGTATTAAAATCCTCAAGAGATGAACACTAAAGGGCATTGGACCAGGGATAACATGATAGAAGGAATTGTTTTAAATCTCCCAAAACTCACCTTGACTAAGCGTAATGTTTTCATTTACCCAAATTTTTATTCCCCATACCTTACCTTCTTTCCCCCAAAAAAGAAGAACGGAAAAAAATAAAATCAACACCATTCTTTGTGTAATAGGTAAATGATTACTCTCCCCTGGGCCATTAGGATTATCCGGCAATAATATATGCTACATGTGAGGGGGGGGGTCTATCAATAAATTGGTCATTCTCGAGAGCTAGCAATAGTCAATACAAATTAATATTCTCTTCATTCCATGCGCAAATGATCCATGAACGGAATTTTTTTTCTAATACACAATACCATAAAATGATCTTACAATCGTAAATAGTTTCTCATTCTATCATTCCAATTTATTCCTTAAAAGGATAGATAGGGAATATTGAAATAATTGTTCATTATAATATGAATAATAATGGAAAAAGGTTTGTATTGAAATAATACTAGATTGAACAATATATTCCAAAAATCAACAATATCGTTTCGATCATCTTAGGAAAGTGTTTAATTACTTTAGAAAATTTATCACATCTTGTAATCCTATAAAGTCTACTTTTTTTGTGTCGATGCAAGAAAATTGCTTCGACACATTGTATCCAATGCTAGCATCAGTATTGAATAGTGGGCTTCTTTCCGCCTCCCCGAGCTCTGCAAACTGCCGAGTGCTTTCACGGGCTGGTTGGTCGTGCTAGGGCTGCACCCCCTCTGTCATAGATGAGCTGGGCTCCTCCCATCAGTCCTTCGTCCTCCCCTAAGGCTGAAGATGTAGCGTTCAAGACTCTTTTGGCTTCGATGCCAACCAAGAAGAAAATGATTGCTTCGAAGTTTATTAAAAAGCTGGAAAATATACTGGAGGTCTCCCTTCCTCCAGAGGGGACGATCAAGGTAGCTTTGCCGCTAGTAGAGAGGGCCCTGGTAGGACAGTTCACTGGCCTTTGGCCTTCTCCCAAAGCCACGGAAGCCTGGGTCTGCAGGAACTAGAGACCGTTAATCAAGCAAAGTGTCACCTCGTATTTTCTAGGGCAAGGCTATTTCCTATTCGAGTTTATTTCAAAAGAAGACAAGGATCTCAAGGCCTCTATTTGAACATATGGACTACCAATTTTGATAAAGCTGAAGATGTTCCGTCTGTAGTTCCAGTGTGGGTAAGACTTCTGAATCTTCCTGTAGATTGCTGGAATTGGGATTCCCTCTAACATATAGGCAACGCACTGGGCAAATTCATAGATCACGCAAGTACCAAGGATCAATATGACTGTGCTAGGATCTGTGTCGAAGTGGATCTAGAAGTGGGGTTGCCGAAGGCTATAATGATAAATGTAAGAAGCTGGACTCATGTGCAAAAGCTCGACTATGAGTACCTTCCTTTCAAGTGCCGCAAATGTCAGGAATATGGACATTTTGCCAAGAACTGTACTAAAAATGAAGAGGCGACGCAAGGAAAGGAAGAGGGATGGAAGCAGGTCAAAAGATCAAGGGCTAACCCTAAACCCTCAAACCCTCTTGGAGCTTCAAAGGCCAAAGGGTTGCAGCCTTCTTCTAGTGGTCAAGGATAGCATCCAAAGGCACAAGAGAATGTGTTCACCCCCCTTTCCTCAGCCTCAATCAAAGTGCAAGAAACTGCACAACAACAGAAGGAGGCAAATGAGAAAGAGATTCTTGAAAACTCCAGGCAAGGCGAGAGTGCAGCAGGAAACCCTAAGGGAAAGGCCACAGATATGGTAGGGGAAGACAAAGATTCGAAAGAATCTGAGGAGGAAGGAGAAATAGGTGACTCCAAACATTGTCCCGCAAATCGACAAGAGGAAGGAAGTCTGACCGGGAAAAAAGAGAGCGAGAAACACATAAAGACAAACTCCAAGGCAATCAGCCAATGCTGGAGAAGTTGCTAGGAAAAACACCAAAGATTACAAGAAGTCATGGACAGGGGCCCAAAGGGGCCTCCCAAGCTCGGAAAGGTAAATAATGAATATTATCTCCTGGAATTGCAGAGAGTTGGGGAGCAAGCAAAAAGAGGAAGCAATGCGAAGTTTGATTAGGATAGAAACCCTAGATATCCTACTAATCCAGGAGACTAAGCTGGAGGAGAAGAACTTCCTCCAAGTAAGCAGAAAATTTTGGAGAAAAAGTGGAGGGCAAGCTGTCTTAGCCTGAGGTGCATCAGGAGGGCTGGGAGCTCTCTGGAATGAAACCAAGTTGGAATTGGTCAATGGAAAGCAGAATTCCCATTGGTAGCTTATGCAGTTCATTAGTCGAGAGAAAAGGGAGACCTTTATTCTCTTTAATGTTTATGTGCCGGTAAACACAGGGGAAAAGAAGCAGTGTTGGGACTCAATCAAACTCATGGTTGAGGAAGAAATGCTGAGAAATATTATCATAGCAGGGGATTTGAATATAACTTTAAACTCTTCTGAGAAGAGAGGTGGAAGCATAGTAAGAGACCCAACGAGGGAATGGGTGGAGGACATCATGCAAGATTGGGACTTACTCGACATCAAGCCCTTGAAAGGTAAGTATATTTAGTCAAACAAAAGAATGGGTCTTGGCCATATTATTGCGCGATTAGATAGATTTCTTGTTCAAAGTTCCTATCTTCTCCTTGGTTTAGAAGCTAGGATGTTCATTCTGCCATGCAGCATTTCGGATCATAAACCCATAAGGCTAGAGCTCTCAAAACACAAAAATTTTGGGCCCATTCCTTTTCGATTCAGTCCTTTATGGATTAGGCACCCAGATTTTATGGATAAGGTTAAAGAAAGCTGGAATCGGCCTGTCACTGTGTCTCCTTTCTTTGTATGGGAAGAAAAATTAAGAAGAGTAAAGGTTGTTCTGAAGAGCTGGGCTAAAACTCTCCCGAATCCGGTTAATGAAAGGAAGATGGCTCATGCCTCCCTCAAGAAGCACCAACTGCAGATGGAAGAGGAGGCCCCACAGAGGAATCCATAGTCAAAGAAGGAAATCTGCAGCAAAAATTCCACAAAGCTTGTTTGCAAGAGGAAGAATACTGGAGGCAGGAATCCCGTAGCCTGTGGTTGAAAGCGAGAGATAGGAATACCTCCTTCTTCCACAAGCAAGCCCAAGCTAGAAGGTCCTTCAACACAATTTCTAAAATAAAAGAAGATCTTGTTACCCACAAGGACTTCACAAGTATAAAAGGGGTTGCCTTCCCTCACTTTTAGAAACTATATAGTGAAGTCGAGGTAATGAGTCAGGACATTATGTTCTTGGATGTTATCCCCCCCCAAGATCTCTTCAAATATGAATCAACAGCTTGAAGCTAAAGTTACTAGAAAAGAAATAAAGGATATGCTCTATGAAATGGAGCCAGACAAAGCCCCGGGTCCGGATGGCTTGACAGCCAGATTCATCCAAGTCTGTTCGCAAATAGTGAAGAAGGACCTGCATAGAATGGTTTCAAAATCTCAATGCTGCCAGAAAATTGGAGGCAACACGAATTCTGCCTTTCTCGCCCTCATTCCAAAGGAGAAGGGAGCCAACACTTTTAACAGGTTTCGTCCGATTTTGCTATGCAACATTGGCTACAAGCTCATAACAAAGGTGATTGCCAGTAGATTTAAGGTCCTCTTGCCCTCCATTATTCTTGAAAATAAAGGGGGGTTCGTTTAAGGCAGGCAGATTGTGGACGACATAATCCTCGTGCAAGAGGCTATCCATTCTAGCTTGCAGCGGAAAGAAAAAGGTATGGTGGTCAAGCTGGACCTAGCTAATGCGTTTGACCGAGTTCGTCACAATTTCCTGTTTGAGGTGATGCACAAGTTTGGGTTTGGTCAAGAGTTTATTAGAAGGGTCCGGGCTTGCATCTCTGGGCCCTGGATTGCCCCTATGGTGAATGGAAAAGCAACAGAGTTCTTTAAAGCCTTTAGAGGGTTGCGTTAAGGCTGCCCTCTTTCTCCTCTTCTTTTTGTCTTGCAAGCTTCAGTTCTAAGTTTTTATTTGTAAAACTGTCAAGTGGACCAAGAGTTTATGGGTCTTAGAATTGCTAGAGGTGTCAAGGATATTAATCACGCATTGTTCGCTGATGATTTTCTTTTGCTGGGTACTGCGTCTGTATACTCTGCCTCCATATTCAGGAAAGTGTTGGATGATTTCTGTGGTATTTCAGGCAGTAAGCTAAATGAAGGGAAATGCCATTTTTATGGCTGGAATATCTCCAACAACAATCTTTCCTCAGTTTCCAGATGTTTGGGCTTCGGTAGCTCCGCTTCTTGGAATTCTTTCATCTATTTGGGTCTTCCTATCTTCCAAAGGAGGCACTCTAGTAAAGATTGGGTCCCAATGGTTGAGAAATTTAAGAAAAAAAATATAGTGTTGGGGTTTCTCATGGTTGAAACTTGCTAGGAAGACAATGCTTATTAAGTCTGTTCTGACCAACTTGCCTATCTTCCAATTCTCGACCATGTTGGCTCCCACCAGCATCCTCAAGAAGATGGAGGAGTGGATTCGAAGGTTCTTTTAGAAGGGCAGCAAACAAAATGATAGGAAGTTCCCCCTTGTCAGTTGGGACAAAGTTGTTAAGCCTTTGCTAGAAGGAGGTTTGAACTTCAAGGACTTGAGGACACAAAATATCACTATGGGGGCAAAGATTCTGTGGAGACAAATAGCCCCGAAGCCGAGCTGGGCTCAAAAGGTGCTATGGAAGAAATATTTCAGGGGTCAGAGGTTATGAAGCTTGGATGACCTCACCCCCACCATTAAAGGTTCTCAAATTCACAGGCTTTGCATGCAGGCCTTACCACTGGTACAAAAACATCCCTTTTTGGATCTCGGGTAATGGCAAGCTTATTAATATCTGGACCGATAAAATCATGAACGAAGAACCTTTAGGCGATGTCTAAGAGCTCTCTGAGCTTTGAAGCTGGATGTTGAATAGCAGCATCAAAACTTTGTGGGATATCTCTAGTTGGATAGATAATGCATGGGCATGCTGGAAGAAACCTCAAATGTCGGATGCTCTAGATCAGGCCTGGTCATTCCTGTTGGCTAAGCTGAAAGGAATGAGCCCGTTTAACATCAGAAAACAAGACAAGAGAGGCTGGGGCTCTCAAACTGGTTCTTATGCAGTTGCACAAGGCTATGCACAGCTAAAAAAAATTCCACATGTTCCTTGCTGCCCTGCGACTTGGAGAGGACTTTGGAGGCAGAAATGTGTGCCAAAAATTGATTTCTTCAGCTGGATGTTGTGCCACAACAACAATTTAACAGAGGACAGGCTTAAAAAGAAAGGCTTCCTGGGCCCTTCTAGATGTACCCTTTGCCTGGAAAATGAGGAAAATGCCTCTCATTTATTCATTGAATGCAGGTTCGCCAAGAGTAATTGGGCTGACACGATTTCCCATGGGTGTCCACTGTTAGTCTGCCTAATTCGATTGTTGGTTTCTTTGTTGATTGGGCCCACCTCTATCCCAGAAAGTTCCCCAGAAACAATTGGTTCAAGGCAGCCTGGCTAGCCTATCCAAAATTCATCTTATGACAAATCTGGATTGAGTGCAATCATAGAATTTTTCAAGAGAAAACGCAAAAGGGTAACCTTGTTTTGTCAAAAGCCAATGGCCTGCTCAAGGAATTCCTCGGTGAGAAATTTGAGAAGCTGGAAAACAAAAATTTAAGTTCTCAAGAATTGGGATGGGGGAGTAAGCTTGGCCTCCAGTATTTTGATGATGAGAGACAGATCAAAATTATGAAAGACTGGTAGATCAAGCTTGCTGAGGGCGATTTCTGCATGTGGCTCCATAAGCCTGATAGTTCCTCCTTATTTTTTGATGGGCCTGCCAAAGGCAATCCGAGAATTGCTAGGGCTGGAGGTGTCATCAGGAATGCAGATGGCAACATAGAGAACATGTATGCCTGGGGTTTGGGTCATAGTACCAACATGCAAGCTGAGGCCATGGCCCTGTTGCAGGGCCTTAAGCATTTACAAGATCTTGGTATTGAGAAAGCCATTATTCTTGGTGACTCCCAATCCTTGATTCAAATTCTAGTGGATAACACATCCCCTAGGGACTTTCGGCTAGCAAGAGTGGTTGCCAGAATAAGGAAGTTAGTTGGCTCTTTTCTTCAGGTGAATTTCTTCCATATACTTCGACAGAATAATAAGGAAGCGGATGCGGAAGCTAACAAAGTTGTCCTCTTTCTTATTGGCATTCAGATAAGAGACATGGTTGAAGATTGGGATCCAATCCCTTAATTTTGTTTCTCATGTATTACTGTCTTTTACTTCAGCAATTTGTCTGTATTCACAAGCATGGGGAAATTCCAGAAATTGACTCGACTAACGGAGTTAAGAAGATTTAGAACATTAGGGATACGATGTTAGTTTATCTATATGATGAGGACAACCAATTCTTGGGCTTCCTGAATGTAACCAGCTAGCAGGCTTTTCCTTTATTTTAATACAAAGTATAACTATTTTTGTTAAAAATATAATAATAATAATAATAATAATAATACTAGATTGGGTAAACTGGGGAAGCCTAGTTCAATTATGATTTAAACAAAGAAAGAGTTAAATGATCGAGCATTGCATAATGAGAATGAAATGCCTACCCAAAAATTGTGTGCTTTATCCCTATAGATAAAAGAATATCGAGAAAATATAGTCATCATGACACAGGATCATTGCAAAGGAATAGTTCTTATACAATTGATAGGTTATCACTACCTGGATCCATATATGTCATTAATATGAAATGGATGAATTAATTTGTTCTTTTAATTATTGACTAGGCAGTCTGAATACGTCATATAATAGGATGATGAGGATTTCCTAAAATAGGAGGAAGTTGGTGAAAATGTCCTTTCGTGTTTCCAGCCGGGGGGGGGGAATGAATCATTATCTTCTTTATTATCTATTTATTTTCAAAAGATTAAATTGTTCATACTCGAACAAAAAGAATTTGTAAGGAAGTTGTTAGTAACTCATTTTTCTTTAATTAGAACCAAGAGATCCTCATAGGAAAGATGGTTGAATTGTTCAAGGCGTAGCATTAGAACTGCTATGCAGGCTTCTGCTTACCGAGGGTTTGAATCCCTCTCTTTCTATATCTTCACCCTACTATTTTCTTCTCATCCATTTTTTTCCAATCCATTGAATCCTAATAGGACTATTTCCTAATTCCAGATCAATCTACTCTATTTGTAATAGAGAAGAATAGAACGAACATTTTGTCGTGGTATGGAAAGAGTAAAGGCTATTTTAAGATAGCAAAAAAAGAAGTACTTGCAGATAACAAATAATGTATGGAAGGATATAAAATGTCTCCTTCAGGGAGGGGAAAAAAGGGAGAAGAACATAATTTCTAGATGCCCAGCAGAGCTGTATTCTCTGAATATACGTGGATTTTGTGAAGTTATCTCCATCTCACTTATGTCAATGACTTGGAATCCATAAAAATGTCTTCTTCAAGTTACTTCTCATTAAAGCAAACTATGGTGATATTTAAAACTTCTCATGTGATTACCCATGTTATCCTTCGAAATATGCATTTTATATGGTTCTCCATCTAGATGATTTTAGCATTTTCAACTATGGCTTGATCAAAATCTTGCAATGTATATGCACCTACAAGAAATGGGATATATCAAACATGTATCTTGGTCTTCACTATCATGAAGGTATTAAGGCTATGCAAACTTGTTCAGTAAGCCTTCTCTTGCAACAAGGACCTCTTTGGGACATGATTAAGAGAGGAATGAGGGCGATTATTAGTCAAATATTTGAATATGGCTTTATTTTTCGATTATATACTTGTTACTAGCTAGATTCAATGCTAATACAATTGCAAATGAGACTTGTGTTACTTCTTTACTAAGATGAGTTTGTAGAGTAGGGCTAAAAGTTTGTCACAAATTTGAGTATTGCAATGAATATACTTGAAATTCCAGAGAGGATGAAGCACACATAAATGGCAAGGTTGTTTCCCATTGGTTCCCAGTCAAAGAAAAAATAAAAGAATGGATTGAGATCACAATTGTAATCTAATAAGTAAGAGATCATGGATATTTTGGAAAACTGGCTATGATTTTGACTCTAAGTCTTACCTATTTCCATGTCCAAGTTGTCGGAGATGAGTTCTAGGCAAATGAAGATAATGTGTCCACATAGACAACCTGGAGCATAGTGTAATTTATATAGGAGTGAGTTGTGCTCTATTATCCATTGATCAGGAGCATCCCACAAAATTTCTTTTTTCTTTTGATATGAAGAATATTTTATGTAGAATATATTTTCACCCATACATAATTGTTAGTTTTGTTGAAGTGTCCTTATAGGACAGATGTAAATAATTAATAATATGAAGTGGCATCTCACTTCTAGAATTAGGGACAAAATTAATCAAAGAAAAGATGTTAGTTACAACACGTTTTATCTTAAAACGATATTTTTTAGGGAGAGAAACATGAAGGAGAGGATATTTTATGCCCAGGCATTATCATTGAGCCCCATGAAATGTAAAAACCTGCATGTGTGATTATCTGAAATTTGAAGTTAATGGCATAGTGCATGTTCCTATTTTAACTATGTATTCCAAGCCTATGTAATGTTGTAAATCAAGCCCTTGCATGAATTATGAATTACTATTGCAATATGTAAGGTTTCTTGTTTAGTTGATTGTAGGGGTCGTGTTATATTGACGAATGCAAGAAAAGGTGATAGTGGAAGTCAAGAGTAAATAATCAAAGCCATGAGAAGTGTGAGAACTTGAGGAAATGACAAAAATCGCAGGGCTAGGGAATCTAACTGAAATAGAAACTCTGTTGGATTGGTCGCATGCTAAATTACAACACCTGCGAGAGGGTAGTTGTATGGGGAAAACAATCTTGAGGCTGAGAGAATATTGGAGGGTGACCGAACAAGGGGAATTGGGCTCACAGATGAGATTCCCACAAATTACGTCATCGAAATCTCGTCCAAAGGCCGGAACTGTGATTGCTGACCCCCCCCGAGAAATCCATGAGAGTCATGGATCTTCCCCTTCACATTATCGTTGTTCAATTAAAAGGGTGGAACCTCCACCTAAAATTGTGAGTGTGACCTTCCCCCCCACCTCGACCAATTCATGAGAGTCGTGGATCTTCCCCTTCACCATTATTGTCGTTCGTTAAAAAGTGGAACCTCCACCTAAAATTTGGAGTGTGACCCCCCCGCCCCATAACCATCTGCTGACATACAGGTACCCCCCTCCCCCCGCAATTGCCATGGGTCGTTGGATGTGATCCCTCAAATCACACGATCGAAAAGAAAATTTGTCATACAATGAGGTAATGTGCTTAGAGATTAGCCTTGTGGAAGAAATATAGGACTATGAGCCAAGCTTGTGAGAGTTGAAGCGCCATAGGAACAAAGAGAAGGGGTCTTGCTACGTGTACAAATGCATCAAGTGGTATCAGAACCTAAGGCTCAGTAAAATTTTGAAAAAGGCTAACAAAATAGCAACAACAAGCATGCCACCCATAAGAGGATGCCGAGAGAGAAATATGAGGGATGAGGAATTAAGACTAGAGTTGGGGCATATCCAAGCAAGAATGGAAGCCATGGAGACAACCCATAGAAGAGAACCTAATGTGGGTGATATCAACAAGAGCGAAGATACGAGCTCAGAAGAGGAGATGGAAGGAGCTCTAGGAAGAGAACCAATGAAGGAACAACTGATAAAGTTGATTACCAAAATAGGGTCCATGTTGAAGATGGAGGTGCCATTGTATGATGGCAGCTTAAATGTGGAAGAATTGCTTAATATGATCGATACATTAGATAGTTACTTTGACTGCAAAGATGTGGAGGATGACCAAAAGATCAAATATGTAGAGACTAGACTAAGGGGACACGTAGCATTATGGTGGGACGAGTTGCAAGAAGACTAAAGGAAGGGAAAGGCAAAGATTAAGAGTTGGGACAAAATGATGGCTAAGTTTAAAATCAAATTTATGCCCAAGGATTATCAACTGAATTTATTTAGGTAACTGCAGAATATAATGTAGAAAACTAACTATGATAGTGAAGGAGTACACCAAAGAATTTTACAGACTAAACATCAAAGTAGGTCACATAGATGAAGATGTTGAGAAGGCGGCCAAATATATAAATTCCCAGAGGTATGATATTCAAGACAAGGTTGGCTTCTTACCCTTGAATACAATGGAGGATGCCTATTAGATGACCTTAAGAGCATATGAGAAATTGGCTAAAAAATATTCTTTAGTGGTTTCCATATTCTTAAGACTAAAAGAAATTTTGTGGTAAGCAAATGTGCCCCTAGGAAAAAAATGGCAGTCTTATGCTGATTGACAAGTTTGATAACGATTTAGTTGTAGCCAAAGAAACCATCCATAAAGGAAAAATCATGGCATCCAACACAGTGGTTGATAATCTGGTCAATGAAAGGTGTCAGATAATTATCTTTTGGACAAGCAATATTCAAATCATGGTAATCGATGCACACACAGATGGTTATTTGACCCTTATTGACGAGGAATACATTAGATACCCATTCCATCAAAGGAATGGGGTAGATGAAACCAACTTTGGGAAATTTTTCAATTTCAGCCTCTATGGCAGCTCACTTGAGAGCATGGACTAGTTTAAGTCACTGGCGGACGCGCTTGGCACCAACATATGTCTTGATCTCATGTTCGACGATAAATGTGTCTATGCTGGGAATGTCTTCCTAAGACCAAGCAAAAACATCACAAAATTATTTAAAGAGGCATGTGAAGCTAGCAATCTCCTTGAGAGTTTAGTTTGCTCCAATATGTATGTTTTCCATGACACTTGTCTTGATCGATATGTTAATAAGAATTGCCTTGGACATGTTACCTAAGTTTATTTCCGCATCTATCTCATGAACAATTGTAGAAGGGGAAGGTACAATCTAAGGGTGATAAAATGATAGGATTTGAAAAAGATCTATGCCTGGTTCAGTTGGAAAAAAGATTGGAGCACAATGATGAAACTTATCCCACAGTCGCTTGTCTATAGGCACAAATTCCATGATCTCCTCATTAGAAGGTAAGATAGTGATCCGGATTTAAACAAGAACGCAACAAATTACAGAGATAACCATATACACAAAGATGCAGCGGAAATAATACTTCATTTCATTAATGGAAAATACTGAAACATGCCTACAATCAGAAATGGAAATAAACTAGCTAGGGCGATGGTAGCTTATCTCTGAGAAGAGATGTGATGGCTACATGCCTCTGAACTGTGTTACAATGAGGCTCGAAGGCCTATTTATTGTTGAGAAACAATGAAAAACCCTTCACATTCCAAAACCTAACCCTAGGAGATGAAACGCCAAACTGTGGGCCCCGTTTTGGGGTAAGTTGGTACATCAACTTCCCGGGGTCGTAACTTTAGCATATGATCTCCGTTTGACGCGTACAATAGCTCATTAGAAAGATCTATTCGAGCACTATCATTGTTGGAACGGGCAACACTGGTCATGTTCCATGGACCCGTGTTGCCCCCAGATTCCCCAAAAAATGTCATTTAGGGCCTCAAAATGGCTCTGGAAGTTCAGGACCCGAAAACCTGCTAAAAATAGTAAGTTGTGCTACAATTAAGGAAACTGAAAATGCTGAGAAAGACAATGGTGGGGGTCCAGGTGGACTTGGCGGGTGGCCACCAATATCCACCTGGATCAAAACAATTAGTCGATGAGGGTAGAATTCCTTCTCTTTCCATCTTGACTTGACGATGTACCAATACATTCGATCAATCACCTGCAAGTGATGACACTGATGATGCTGACCATGTCACATTCTGAATCGGTGACCTATTTCATCCATCTGCAGTGTACACAACTTGCGACGATGGGAAAACAACCTGTTATCAACATGACAATTGAATTCTTTCCATGAAGAATCATGAATTAGTGATTCACAGTCTTTGAAAACAGTCTCTACTAGATGTTGTTTAATGCCATCAACATGTATGAACAATCTATTTTGCGGAATGACAGAGACATTCAAAGATACATTCGACATCAAACCAACTACTTGATTTAACATACTTTCCTGATTCTTGTTTAGTAAGTGAACTTGTTGCACTGAACCTATCCAACTGTAAGGTGAAATTTGCTGCAACTTAGTTTGATTTTGGAAGTATTGAGTTAGCTGTTGATTTGTTTGAATCACTTTTCCTTCATTTATTACATGATGTTTCCATTGAGTAACACTTTCCTCTGATGCATAAGTTCCCATTAGACACTTTGACACTGCTTTAGAAAAGGCTTTGATATGAAAACAAATAGGTTTCCTCTCCACTTGAAAAGAGGTTTCCAAATTGTTCGAGACATGACATGGCAACAGAATACAAGTGAAATTGAATGCTGAATTTCCCCAATACTGACATGTATCCCTGGCACTGTTAAGTTCCAAACTTAAACTGATTTGATTCATTCTGAAATTAGGAAGAGGAGCTTTAGGCACAAACTATAATTCATGTTGTATTCCCTACTTATGATTAAGATGTTTGGTTTTACATAGAACGAACAAGTTTCTATCTCTTTAATCAAACCATCTTTAAGCTGAGTTGCATAACTTAAACAAGAATCATGTTGATTGTTATGTTGATCCTTTACACACATGATTACAAATCGCTTGTTTGAACTTATTAATTGCTTCATCTGATTAACATTAACTGAATTTAAGTGATTTTTGTTTTTATGTGCCTCGACAATAAATTCAACCCCATCTTTCTTAAGGTGATATTTATGTTCTCTCCTATAAAATACTGCATCTCGATCATAAAGATAAGGACTTCCTAAGACAACTCCACATGTCTACTGGAACCACATCTAATTCCACTTCATCAATGTAATTAGCTGTAATGGCAAATCTTAATTGACACTATTTGGTGACTTTTATCTGAGTTGATTTATTTAGCCATCCTAATGGGTAAGGTCTTGGATGATTCTGTGTTTCCAAACCCAAACTTCTAACTAAATATTTAGAGATTAAATTCGCCAGTGATCCACTGTCAAACATTGTGTGACTCTATCTTTGTATGCTTAGAAGTTATCCTTATGTTAAACAATTCAACTCTTTTATCCTCATGTGAAGGATTTATGTTCGAAGAAGATGTAATGGTTTTTGAACTTGAACCAGTATCAGAAGTTTTACCCATAGTAACCATGGCAGTTATCCTCCTTTCATCACCTGAATCTGAACCTAGATCCTGTTGGACTGCTGCAATGGCCTTATTTTCATCCTTCTCCTTAAGGAACTTTTTGGGCTTAAGTTCTGGATGAAGTTTCTAGTACTTTGATTCATCATGACCAATTCTCTGGCAATGAGAACAAGTATATCTTTCCTTCTGAACAATTGTTGATTTCTTTCTCTTCGAATTGTTCTTCCCCTTACTGTCACTGGAATCTTTGGTTTCCAACTCTTTCGATGATTGCAATGAAAACTTAAATGGTCTGCCACCTGATTCAATATGTATGGCTTGAATACACACCTCATCAAAATCATCAGGATTAAACATCAATAAAGTATGCTGCAAATATGAATGTAAACTGCCGATGTATTTTAACAAAGTTTCACGTGTATCCAATGAAATACCAAGTGCCAATGCTTTCTTTCGGAACTCCTGAGTAAACTCCTGAACACTCTGCCCTTTACCTTGCCTTAGATGTTGCCAATCAATAACATCTTGTTGCATGTATCTTAAAGGATAGCACTGTTTCCTAAGAGCTTTAAAAACTTAGACCATGAAAAGCTGACTTTTCCTTTACGCTTTACATCTATCGGAGTTTTACTTTCCCACCAGATTAACGTTGTTCCCCCCATTCTAAGCGTAGCTAACTAAATTTTAGTTTTATCGCTAGAAATGTTCTGAATACGACAATACACTTCTATATGCTTAATCTAGCTATCTAACTTTTCAGGATTCATTTCCTTAGCATAAATAGGTAATTCAAATTTAACATCAAGTTTCAAGAGATGTTTTTTTAGGTTTCTTTTTCGTTTCAGATTCTGTAATAAAATAAGAAGAAGAAGAAGATGATGATGGAGATGATGGAGGTGAAGGTGGTTTATCAGTCTTCCCTTTACCTTTGTCCTTCTTCGATGGTTTTGAAGAAGAAGCTGCATCTCTCACCTTTTTGTCTTTGTACAATTCTCCCAACATCTGTTGCATAGTTAAGAATGCTTGCTGAAACTGTTTTTCACTCATCTTAGTTTCAGTGTTTTCACCTGCATCAGGTCCTGACATGGTCGATTTTTGAAAGACTCGTCGCTTTCCAATCTCTGGATCGATCTGCTTAAGGATTCCTTCTCCTCATTGCGACTTTGATCTGGTTAACATTCAATGGAAAATTCTATACACGCAACTTGCGCTGATACCAAATTATATGATCTGAAAATATCATAAACTAAAATTTGATGTAGAATTGATTAACCATTATTGATTTGAATGCTAGCTGAAAGCACGCAAAATCGAGGAAAACTTCTTGATAAGAACACTTTACGACAACTGATTAAATAGAAAATCGATGCATAACAGAAGTATAAACAGCAAAAACACAGCGATACCAGACAACAAAATTGATTACCGAGTTCGTCCCTGATGGACTACGTTTCCGAGTTCGCTTTCAAGATGGGCAACTTCTTTATTAGGATTGAAACAGGAGAAGTTGATTACACAGAGAAAAGACCAGACTGATTGTGCACGCAGGCACTTCTAATCACTGTCATCAGATAACCCTCTGACCTAGGTTTCCAACGCCTCTTACGGTTTCCAAAACCGACCCTGGATATCCCTATTACACTGAAAACAAAACTGCCTATGGCCTCCAGAAACTACAAATGAAAAAACCAAAACCACTCTAATGTCTTCAAAGAACTAAATACGCCTTTTAAAGCCCTCCAGGTTCATGAAAACAACCTTGGTTGAACTCAGGATGAATTGGTTTGTAAACTGGTTGGTTTAGAAACTCGGTCCTGTTGTCTTTAGACACCTAGGTAGAGGTTACATGGTCATCGCATTAAGTTAGACCAAACTGTTGAGCACATATAAGATATATTTTAGAACTCCTAAATGCCTCACATTAATTATCGACCTGGGTAACTCTTTTTGTTTCAAGAGTGTACACAGTGTGTGCAGATGATGGAAATCATTGTATTTATATAAAGTAATGCTTTAAGATAACTTAGTGATTTCAATACAAGAGTAAACGGATCAAACCATAAACTACCAAACTTGTAACTTCAAAGAAATTAAACTATTCGAGCATCAAAACTCAATCTCAATAAGAAAGCTCTAATTTCAATTACAAGCCATAAGCACATCAACCGAGTGCACTGTAGCGGTAACAGAGCTCTTTCAACTGAATAGAAACTTTTGCATAACAATAATACACATGATCTAACCAATAATACTCTGGCTCTCAATTAACAGGAAATAACTCTTATCTGATAATTGAATCAACTTGTGACATAAATAAATGAAACCAATTGAAAAAAATAAGAAATAATGCGCGAAATGCACAAACCCAACACCGATTATTTATATACCAAGTAGATCAATCGTATAACTATAAAACAAGGTAATTAGACTTTCAGTAAAAAGGTAAAAATATAACACAAGGAACAACAGTGAAATCCACCAGTGACCGGGCCCAAGCTGTCAATGATTACTGCCTAGTTACTCAGAATATCACGAGCAAACAGAAACACGAATTATATATTACTTATTAACTTCGAATGTCTTTACAGTAACGATATGTTCTTCAGAATAACACTCTGTCTCTTAAAATTACAATCGAAGTAAAAGGGAAAAAGTTGTTCTATTCTATTCTTTTTTCCCCTCTTATAGTCAAAGAGGAAAGAGATAACTGCAATTCCTCAGGATCAAGAGATCCCGAGGAATTCACGACCAAATACTATTATCAGTACAATCTCCCGTCCTCCACTGATCCTTCCGATTCATTTCTCAAATTGACCGCACAAGACGCGCTCTTTTCTCCTTGTTTAGCCTTTGCTGTTCAATAGATTGAACAACACTTGTCCCATTCGCTAATCTCTGCATAAAAAAGCAACGAAAGTTAGTTTTGACAGTCAAATTATATCAAAAGTGGTTTCGTTCACTTTCTATCGAAATTCTATCAAAACCTTATTACATCATGGCACAAATGCATAAAAAGGAGGAAAAAGATAATGTAATCAAAGGTAAATTTATACCTGTTGCATGACCCAACATACTACTCTGCTTACCTTGTTTCATGTCTTCATCAAAATAAATAGTTACTATGTAATGCAGTTAAAGGGTAAGCGAGAAAGACGTTTTCCTTATACAATCTAAAACCATGCTTTTGTATTAAATTTGCAAAGGCTATCCCTTCATGACCTTCAAGCAGCTCGTAATCAGAACAATATCCTTTAGGAGGGTACCAAATAACAGGGCTCCTAAATCGACTTCCTAGCCAATGTGGTCCTTCCCTCAAGATAATATTACTGTATGTGACAAAACAGCTTGCGGCAGCTTTAAACATCCTGTAGCCAAACGGTTCTCTATTTTTGACTTTGGTGGAGACTATCCATCTCTATTTGGATGCAAGTAAGGAAATTTCCTGTATAGATAAGAAATACGCCCTTCCTGTTTGCACAATTTCTTTATGTATAGGCCCCATATTCGTAATCACTCCCTCCTGTTGCATGAACCTCTTGTGTCTAACAAAACGATGCAAGGGTTGAGTAGGCTCACCCCTTACCCACAAATCCAGTCCATGTTCTTTCCTTTGAAAGGTGTTATAAGTCCTGGACCACTTAAGTTGGTTCACTGTGAAGGAAATGAAGGTCTGGAATTGAATGTCCCCAACAAACGGGCTAGGATTGTTATCCACCTCCCCTTCTAATTAAAAAATATGAAAATAAAGTTCACAGAGAAGACGTTGGACTTTTATCCCATGCTCCTTACAACATTTTATAAATTCTTCGGTTGTCTTCAATTCAACTGACTTGCCGGCCTTAACAGCTTTAATCTTCAACAGTAAATATCTTTCCAAGAAAAACAGAGCATAGTTTGTAGCATGAGATCTGCAAGATAAGACATCAGAATATAAAGAGAAAATAACATCAATCTGACCCACGACCTTATCTAGCTTGGCTTTTACTTTCCTCAGATTTTCTTCCTCCTGCCTTGACTTAGCAAAAGTTTCATCCTCAGTTATGGTCAAATCATTGAATTGCTTCTGCAGCTCCTGATACTTTTTCAGAGGAACCGTCTCCTTCTTACATTGCGCTAAAGAAAGCTGGGCTTGTACCAGCTCCTCCTGTAACTCTAGAAGAATAGGATAACTGCTTAATGGAGCATCATTGGATATTTCTTTTGTCTGGGTGCTTTTGTTGTGAGAGGATAAACCCTTCGTCTGAATAGCCATGTCTATCAAATCTGTATGAAAGCTTGTTTGTGTGGCTACCGTCTAAGTAGAAATAGGTTCAGTCTGGGTTCCTATTGCCTTACCTTTACATACTTCTGTATGTGCAGCCACAATGACTAACTCAGGACTAATGCTCGGAGCTTCCCCATTTACGACTTTTTTTAATTTCCAACGTAGCCACTTAATCGTCTTCTGAAGCTTCCGGTATTTCATCTTCAACTCTCTTAACTTTATTTCAGCCACTTGCTTCTTTTGAGAAGCATCCTCTATAGGAACAGGTTTATCAATACCCTTTGTGTCTGAGGGATCTTGGTGCTCGTCTTGGCTATGTTCCACTATAATCGTGTCACCTCACTGGTTATCAGATTCATGAATTATTTCTATGTCCACTTCCACGGCCCGGTCTGCAGCTTATGGGGAAGGAAAAATTTCCGTGTGACCAGAATTCTCTGTGGATTGAAACTTGTCCAGGATCTGGTTGAGTGATCCTTCAGGTTGTATATATGCGTTCAAATTTGCAATAACCTGGGCCATCCCTTCCTCAAATTCCTACAAGAAATCATCTCGGGGGCTCATAGGTGGTGTTTGAGAAGGTCCTGCTTCATTTTCCGGTTCACCATCATCTTGAGAAAAGTATTGCGCTTCCCTTTGTTCTGGGTCAAAATCATGTTCTTCCTCCTATTTTGGTTCAGAATTGCATTCTTCCTCCTATTCAAGTTCAGAGTCATGTGCAATAATTGGACTAGATGCCTCTGCCAGGCACTCGACACTACCGCAAGGATCTACAAAATTCCTTTGAAATGGATTCAACCTCACAGAACGCTTGCGCTTAGTAGGTCTTGTTACTGTACAAGCAGTTCTTTTCCTCTTCGGAACAGGGTTTTGATGTTCAATTCCCAGGGTTGTAGAACTTTGGACTACAGGGTCTGGCCTAATCTCTGGTAGGGCTATAAAATTATCCCAAGTTAAATCTTGCTGAACAAGACTGTGACTAACAATCAGTCTAATCAACCCATGATGACTGACTACAGTATCAGGATGTTTAGCCCGTCTTACTTTATCAGCTATATCATGCAACAATGAATTTAAGAAAAATGGAAAATTGACAGTAAGCTTTTGCTTTAAAACGGCTAAAAGTTTAAGTTGTCGTGGGTTTACCACATCCTGTCGACCATCACAGGTAATGTACTATTGGACGACACTCACCAATTCGCACCATGGTTCTCCCAGAGAGGATGGTTGAATGCCCTTGCCTTTTCGGGTTAGCTCTTCACCTGTGTCTTTGAAAACCTCCATTGCGTCATGCAACATTACATGCTTTTCCAGCCATGCTGCTCCTTCTACTGACAACCCAGAAACCTCCACTATCACAGCTTCCGATACTGTTATTCTTACACCTTTTACTGTGGACTGCCCATTCTATAAG
Organism: Pinus taeda; assembly: GCA_000404065.3. NCBI lineage: Eukaryota > Viridiplantae > Streptophyta > Pinopsida > Pinales > Pinaceae > Pinus > Pinus taeda. Next base: position 340,740 of record APFE030372767.1, read on the forward strand.
TGTTGTAAAAATTCAAGAGCGATTTCGCTGATAGGGGCCTGAAGCCTGGTGAAATATGAAATCCATCTTGTGCGCACTAGAATTTCCCTAGCTCTGTCAGAAATTTCCAACACCAAGGGTTCTCAGCGAACCGATTTTCCACCCATAATGTTCGAATTCTTCCAATATTCGCTCTACAAATTTCAACGATTATCAATTGCTTTGTTAAAATAGAACAACAAGTAGACATAACAGCTAAATTTCATAATGTCAAGCAGAATTTCCATGATAATTAATGATATTAATTGCTTTGGTAAAATAGAACAACAAGTAGACGTAACAACTAAATTTCATAATGTCAAGCAGAATTTCCATGATAATTAATGATATTAACTCTAGGAATATCATACTGCCACATGCCATTTGACTATGGGATATCATAGCAACATATCAAGTCTAGTAAGCGGAATAAATACAACGCATGCAAAGGTGTAATGAGAATCCTCCCCCTCCTTAAAAGAGAGGTCGCCTACGACCGAGTAGATAGGGAAAGGGTTGTTCTGATGGCAAGGAAAGGGGAAGAACAATACAACATTAAATGAAACAAAGTACACATATAAATGATAGGATGGAAAGGGGTATGGTTATAATGAGAGCAGAGTGTGTAAAGATAATTATGAATAAAAGATAAGATGCTTGGATTGATGATAAGTTATGCGAGAAATAAAATGACAACAATGTGCCAAAAAGATGCTCCGTTGATGGTATTCTAGCCGAGAATGATGCGATTGATAGGAAAACAATTTCTCATGCGTAAAGGTTCAAAATAGGGAAAAATTAAGGAAATAACTTCTCCGATAAAAAGAAAGAATAAGAAGAGGGTATTATAGTAATAATTGACAATAAGATATAACATCAATATCATAAGCAGAGCTTTTGTTGCCAGTAGGTGTCCATAGCCTCGACAGGGTTGCTTTTTAACCCATATGAGCCAGGATCCTCAATTTATAAATGGAGAGTTACAACGCTGTTCTACAGAAGAGATCAGTGTGCCGACGTGGTAACCAAATGACCACACTGCCATTCATTGGGATGTAGCAAAAGTGATCAGGTCGGCTCGTGATGAGACCTCATGTTCCAAGGATATTCTTGCTATCCACTGGATCATAACCCTAGTGTCATGGCCATAGTGGGAATGTCACTTTGCTATAACCTTATGAACATGGTAGGCTGGCTCGTAATGAGACCCCATCCCCCATTTGAAAACAAAATTTTGTTGTTATTACACATTTTTATGATAAATAGAGGGAGGCTCAATACTCAAGAGAAGGGATGGTGGAAGAAGTTTAACATGTCAAAAAAAAGTATACCCACAGTCTTATTTATTAAAGACAGAGAAGATTATAACCAAGAAGGGTGGAACGAGCATGGTATTAAGACGACCAATCAGTATCAATTATAGTAGAAAGCTATGTAGCAAAGCAGTATATAAATAACTGTCCATTTCTTGAAAATGATCTATCATCAAGACACTGTCTTATTAAAGATCATAACATTAATGGTATTAACTGCCTTCAATAGAATCCATAAATTCGTGTCCTCATAAAAGTAGTGTACTTCATGCCATGAAAAGAAAACAAAATGAGAAACAAAAGAAAAATGGGTTAAGCGTTTGAGTGAACATCAATCGCTCAGATAAGCAAAGAGCAATCACACAAAAGAAAAATTTTGCTGTTCAATTGGAATTGAATAGCCGCTGTTCAATGAATTGAACAACAAAGATACGTAAAAAGTGATGTTCAATCGTTTGAACTGTTAGGATATTCCGACACACAGGAATAGTTAAGTATAACTTGGTATAGTATAGAGTTAGGTAAAGTGTGTTTCTTTACTATGTACATTTGTAACTTACAATCCGACGGTCACGATATGTAGTGATCCGACGGTTCATTCTCTCATCGGTATTACTGACACTTGATCCGTGGCTTGACACCCGATTGGTCCATGAATTCTATTTAAAGCGCATGGAGGGTCATTTGTAGGTTAACCGTGCATGAGAGAAGCTTATGTAAATTTTCATTCTTTTATTAATAAATGGCCTGTAGTAGCCACGTTGGCGCAGGCCGTGGACTGTTTCCCTCTCTGAGGGTTTTAACCACGTCAAAATACTGGTGGGTGTATTGATCTGTGATCTGTTTGTGAGCGGTGTCCTTTTGGTGTTCTGTCTGAGGAACTTACCCTGTATATTCCTACATCCATAAACTCCAATCCATTAACCCTGTATTAGAAGATAACTATAGTTCCCTTAACCAGATCTACAAAATGACATGGACCGAAAACAATCGCGCCCAAAACCATGTGTGAATTCCATGCACAAAACCATAGGTAGGTCGACCCACCTAATATAGGGTCCAAAAAAATATTCTCGGGGCGTTGCCCTGGACCCCGTGCAGGGGGGTTGCCGCCCCTTGCATACCCCCCCGTGACCCCCTGGGGGGCTAACACAACCCAACATTCTCCCACTTATTGTTTTCTTTGCACAAGAGAGCTTAGTCATTGATCCGACCCTGCAATGCCCATTGTTTCTCTACAACAAGAGAAATTCTCAGTGCTCACAAACTTTGTCAATGCATCGACGGTATTCTTCAAAGTGTCCACCTTTGCCAGCAACACCTTTTTTCTTCTACCATATCCCTCACAAAGTGACACTAAACATCAATGTGTTTTGTCTTTGAATGATAAGCAAGGTTATTTGCCAAGAAAATTTCACTTTGGATATCATAGTCTATCCTTATAGCTCGATGTACTAACCCCGTTCTTTAACAAAATCTCTGCAACCAAACTGCTTCCTTGCTTGCATGAGTGGCTACCATGTATTCCGCCTCTGTAGTTGAAAGTGCCACTATATATTGTCTCTTACTTATCCAATTCGCCGCACCTCCAAATAGGTTAAACACATATCCACTTGTAGATACTCTTTGATCTAGATCTCCAACCCAGTCTACATCAACAAAGCCACGGATGTCCAAATCTTTGTCCAATCATGGTCTTCCTTGGTAGCACAAACGGTAATCATTAGTGCCACACAAATACCTGAAAACCAACTTCACTGTTTTCCAATGCTCCTTCCTTGGTTTTGACATAAAGATGCATAGTTGTTATTTTATGACAGGAACTATTGCCTTGCACCAATTGAACACCTTCGGTTCTAGGCATTCCAATGCATACTGCATGTAGGATCTATTCGCTAAATGTAAAGCCACGCTGCCAGCCAATCTAGAAAAGGTAAATAGAATGGTCCTCAAAGGTTGATCAGTAACATCCCAGATATTAATATTACCATCTCTACTGGGTTGATATCCATCCCTGCAGAACTAGTGAATGTAATCTTTCACAGATTCGCCCCCACGATAAAATCTTGATAGTGAAAGAGGGGCACCACGCCTCGACAAACCCGTCAGAAAATAAATATCCTCGACCATGAAAGGAATAGATTTACCTTTGATCTAGAATACCTGGTCAATAGGATCCCAAGCATTGAGAAGATACTACAACAAACTGATCTGTTGTCTCATGCTGGATATGTGGAAAAACTTCAGTAAACCACAGTTTCTTAATGCATCCACTATGCCCTGGTCATGTAAAGCAATCATATCCTCCTCTTCATGTTCTCGTTCACACCATGTGACAACAGCTTGATCCAAAAAAATCTGAAATGCAAACAATAGATGAGTTAGGATCCAATTTTGAGCAAAAAAAAGTAAAAAATTGATGAAAAAACATTGTATAAATTTGCCTTTCTGTGCCCATTGCACCCTGCCTTTGAGTAAGGTGAGATGCATATTGACTGGCCTATTGGCAACTCAGTATGCATCGCACCTTTCGATACAAGCTAGGTGTGATGATTGGGGAAACGAAATCTTTAAACCCCAGGGACCCAGAAAAGTGAAAAAACTTGCTTAGAATTGAGAAAAGAGGAAATGAGAATGAATAGCTTGAGGATAGCTCCTACCTAGTCCTGACGATGTGGAGAATGGTCCACATGATCTCCTAAAATCAACTGGTGAAATTTGAGGGGGAAAATCGCTTCAGAGCTCCAAAATCCCAAATTTGAATTGAAATGATGAAAATGAAATGTTAAAACTACTTTTTATGTTTATTGTTCATGTACTTCTAAGTGAAATGTTAGTTTTAGTTCATTTTTCATCCATATATATTTATTTCTAATCAATTTGATGGAGTTTTGAGTAGGTTGAATGACTGATGAAAGAATTTGATGTGTTAAACAGTGAATTGAACATCTTTGACCACCAAGCAAACTTTTTGTCTTCTTTTCGAGCTTTGATTCAAAAATGAAAAGAAAACTATAGAGTCCTCTTTAAACCCTTTTTAGACTCGTTAAACATGAAAACATTGTCGAGCGCTTCTCTTTTCCAACTCGTTAAAGTGTTGGAAATGTCATCCCTCTTGTATTATCTTATCCTTTTTCAGACCTGAGGGATTACTCTACAAAAAAGAACTTATGGAGTTTTATTTTCATCCCTTTTTAAACTCTCTAAACATGAAAAGGATCGAGTTATCCTTGTCGTTAAAATCGTTAAAACAATAGCGACAAACTTGTCCATCTAGACGAGACCGAGTTTCACTGTCGCTAGACTCATTAAAATATTAAATAGCGACAGGTTTGCCCGAAGGGTGAATTATAGAACAAGAATATGTTATCCTCCTCAAGCTTGACAAAAATAAAGAGGTACTGGTCAGCAATGACTAGGGAAAAAGGGAAAAAAAACTTGAAGAATTTATGATAGCAAGTCACTCTTGAACATGACACTTTCACTTCATCTCCATTAATGAGTTGGGTTGGGTTATTCCGTTCACCGGTCATCACACCATTGGTCTTTCATACCATCCATCTTTTGGGGTTAATGCTACCAATTCATCTCAATATCACCGACATGTTCAAGAGAAGTCATTCAGTTGAGAAATCACCATCTACTTAATGTCTCATACACTGCAATACCTCCTACCTACATTTTTTCATGACCACCATTCCTGAACCTTGTGTGTGAGTTCATTTTCACCTCCAGAAATCATTTTCTTAGTTTCATCTTGTAGATGTGGGACACATCAAGGCCATCCTACGACGGGTCGCCTCTTGTCGACATCAGCTCATTATCTAAGAAGTTGACTTAGAAATAACCCTTTCAGTACTTTGAAGCTTGCATACATCAATGGCAAGTTTCTCACTTCTGGCAATAGGTTGACATCAATGGCCTTTGACCAAGATTTTGCATGGTGTTTGACATTGGATCATATATTCACACCACGTGAATTGTACTGTAGTACCTTGAGGATCATTATCATTATCAGTGATCCCTCTTGCGTCTGTTAACAGCTCACATCATTGGCTAGTAATCAGGCGATGTCTTTCCATGTTCGACTTCAGAACATCTCTTCACATGGTTTAACTTGTGCATCAGGCGAAGATTGAACGAGTTTGAAGACCCCGAATCTAGTTTCATCCATCTGGGCTGGGATATATTCAAGGATATAAAAACATAAAATGTACAAAGGCTCTACATAGATGATCATCCTAATCATGGATTGCAACTCTATATCTGTAGAATCACGAGTCTGTATCTGCAAACAATTATCTAATCTATGTACATGAAATGAAATTTATAAAACTGATCATAGGAATGCCTACCTCAGTTGGATCATGAAAATCATATTATGATGATGTATCGTATTGTAACTTATGTAGGTCACCTTCCAGTTTGAAACTTCGGATCCTCATGATAAAGCATTTCACCCAACATGAATATTTACAGCCTCATGCTTTAAGGGGCAACTATTATAGACATATTTGGGCATATCAAACCCAAAACTTATATGTCAATGTATTAGGGCTCATCAACCCCTAAAAGATTTGTTTCATACCCTAAAGGAACATAGTCATCTGAATACATCTTTCCCCAAAAGTTCCATCTTAGAAACCATCCAGAAATTGCCTAAATTGAACCATACTAACTACTCCACTGGCAAAGTGTGATGCATATTGAGTGGTACACTGCCAGGGTGCGATGCATACTATTCAGGCCTTCTATAGGGTGAAATGGGCGAGGATGGACAAATTTCTGGGACATTTGTCACTTGGTTGTTCATGGAATCTTCTAGAAACTTCTCCTGTGCCACTTGCCTCTCTGAATTGGCCAAAGGATGAATAAGGGATCTAGGAAAACATCTCCAATCCCTTCTCTTGTGGAACCAATTGTAACAAGTGGAATGACACTAATCAAACCCCATAGATGACTCACACTGTTGCAAACATATATAAATGGATCCCTCATCCAAGAGATCTGGAGGTTGAAAGGTTGTGAATTGCAAGTAGGTGATGATAGTTTGTCATTGAGAAGAGAGCATTGTATTCTTTTTGGAGTGATATTGCTATTTCATGAGGTGAAGAAGGATTGAAGCTGGGAGGATGGCGTTGGGTCGGACAAATGGGTTGTAATTCTCCTTTCTGTTAATAAAACTCTTCAATTTTTCTGCCATATGATTGTGCAATTGTGAATGTTATCATTTGTGAATGCTATCATTTCTTCATTATATATTTGATTATGTAATGTTTATGTTGTAATAGATCACGATGCTTTGATGATTCTTTGTTGTTGTACTTTTGCAGGTACTCTCCAAGCGTGTTAAGTACGGGGAGCAGTTACAGGATCTGCCAAAGGAGAGAGAGAGCAAGCAAGGGATTAAGCAGAAGTTCCAGGTTGGTTCCATTATCTTTCTCTTATCTGGTACACATAGGAAAAATAATTGAAGTGCTTTAAACGGTTGTTTCTAGGGTAGCTGCTAAACCTAGAGGGCTAGCATTCTTTAGGAATACTAGTTTTCCCAGAAACACAATGGGTCGTGGAAGCATCACCTCATACACTAATTTCACTCAAAGGCTCATAAAGAGATTTGAAAGGAAGGATCTAGAGCTTCATTTCAGGGAGCTAGCCTAGCTCAGGAAAACAAGAAGTCCAGAGGCTTACATTTCAATGTTTTAAAGACTAGAAGTTATGGCCACAAACATATCAGAGGCCGGGTTGGTGATTCTATATATGGATGCTTTTTATGAACCTCTACATGGATGGGTCAAAGTCTTTGAACCTACCACTCTTCGTGTGACAATTAACAAAACCAAGGACATGCAGGATGTTGTTTCTAAGAGAAGATTCCCTCTTAAGCCTTCCTTTCCCCAGAAAGGAAAAGAAGTCAAATTATTTCAAAGGTAGGGAACTGGGAAACTAAATATTGATGAAGAAACTCGAAAGGAGGTGAGAAAGAAGAAGCTTTGTTTCAGTTTTCATAAGCCTTGGGCACTAGGGCATAGGTGCATATGAAAGGAAAAGGTGGGAAAGGCCCATTATATTGAGGTTTACCCTGAGAGTGGCAATGATGATGGAGATGAGGATTCGTTGCAGGAATAGATACAGAGGTAGATACATCAGACAATTGGGGATGAGACTTCACATGTTGAAGGCCTTATTATTGCATCCATCTCAAGTTTTCCCCGGTGTCATACCTTCATGGTCATAGGGGTCTTGGTAGATCAAGAGGTGATAGTCTTAATCGATGGTGGGGCATCCCACAATTGCATAGATGTAGCCTTGGTTGAATGGAAGGGAATTCTGACAGAGGGGATTGATGGCTTTGTAGTTTCCATACTATGTGCCCATTAAATGTACTACACCAGGTACATCCCCAAGATAAACCTAACAATGGGGAACTACAATGTGACAAATGATTTCTTTGTGGTAGATGTGCTAGACACCAATGTGTTATTAGGATTTTAGTGGCTTACTACATAGGGAAGTTCACCACAGATTAGAGGAACTTGAAGATGGCATCCATTAATTTGACAGATGACAAGAAGGTGGTGTTGAGATCCATGCACCAGTATCCACCAAAGGTAGTATCATCTATAAATCTAGAAGAAATGTTACAAACAAGTGACATTAAGGGGGAAATCAATTTATTCATCATAGACAACCAACAACTAGAGAAACCACAACAACATTCAAACGATATTCAAGTATTGCCTCGTGAACACCAAATAGTATTTGATAACATTCCTCTGGGTAGATTGTTGTGAAACTTAATCCTCTTTGCGGCTAGAGACCATTCCTCTAGCCCAATGAGTTGGTATAGCAACTTGAGAGGACAAACAACTAGACATCTTCCTAGGTTATGATTGAAAAATAGAAGAAGAGAGGATCCCTACCTTACTTTGATGCTAATCTGATTCCCTTTGTTGAAATCCTTGAACTACTTGTGTCAAGGTCTTGTTCCTGCTTCTTTCAGCACGTATGTACCTACACAAACAACCAAGAGACAACAAAGCATACCAAAACCAATAGCAAATCCAATAATAATCTATTTAGTTGATCAAGGAATGTCAAACAAATGCATACATGAACATATTGTTGGGTTGTGCTATATTCTTTCCACGACTAGCCCATGTAGTTAACCGGGGGGTTAGAGGGGGGGTGAAGTCCCCCTTTGTTGCGCCGATTGAGTAGTGGGGGGGGTCATAGGGGGTTTTGAGGAATACCCATAACCCCACTTTATGGGGTCCGGGGCAGCACCCCGCACAATTTTGGTTTTGGACCCTATGTTAGGTTGGGCGGACCCATGGTATTAGATGCTTCAGCATGTATAAATATGTATTATAACACTAGAAGGAACATAATGAAAAATCAAGCTCGTAGTCCCGGTTTTGGGATCCAGGGGAAAATATTTGTGTATATGTGTTTTATGTGTTATGGTCTCGCATTGTTTATTTTCTTTGTTTTTTTAGAATTCGTATGCAGGTAATTTATGTACATGGTTAAAACCTAAATTTGGTATCAAAGCAATTTTGGCTTCAAGGGGACGCCTTTGTTGCTAAGGGGTTTTGCTCAGGCCTGTGGTAGACCCTGTTCAGTGGGAGATCTGTGAGTTTGATTCTGGTGGTGAAAGAAGATGGCGAGCAGTGGAAAGATAGAGATCGAGAAATTTAATGGTCAGAGTTTTGAGTTGTTGAAACTCAAGATGGAGGATCTATTGGTGGATAAAGATCAGTGGATTGTGGTAGATCCGGGTACTAAACCAACAGGAGTGTCCAATGAAGAATGGAAGAAGCTGGATCGAAAGGAAAAGAGCACAATACAATTATGTGTCTCAGATTCAGTATTGCTGAATGTCTCAGGGGAAGATACGACGAAGGATTTGTGGGACAAGTTATGGAATTTGTACCAATCTAAGTCTCTGGTGCATAAACTATTCCTGCGGAAAAGTTATATAACCTGAGGATGAAAGATGGAGACTCGGTGACAGAGCATCTGAATGCATTTAATATTGTGGTAAGTCAGTTAGCATCTGTTGATATTAAAATTTCAGATGAAGATAAGTGCATCAGTTTGTTGTGTTCTCTACTAGATTCGTGGGATAGTCTGGTTATTGCAATAGGTAGTAATGCAACTGCCTTACAGTTTGATGAAATAGTCTCATCCTTGCTGATGGAAGAGATGAGACGGAAAAATATGGAGAGCCAGAACGGGGATGCCTTGTCTGTACAAGGATGATCCCAGAACATAAACAAAAATAAGTCATCGAGTGGGAGATCTAAATCTCCAAGAAAACCTATAAAAATGGTGTGCTGGAAATGCGGAAAGAAAGGGCACTACAGAAGGGACTGTAAATCTAAAGCTCCTGATAAAGGAAAGGGATCTAATGATGCTCCTTCTGCAGAGGTGAAAACCACCTCAGATGAATGTGGGGATGTGTACTTGGCTTCTTCAAGTACACATGTAGATCATGAGGCATGGTTGATTGACTCAGGTGCATCCTTTCACTTCACTCCCCATAGAGAGTGGTTCTACGAGTATGAGAAATGCGATGGTGGTGATGTCTTCTTGGGGGATGACAAGAAGGCTAGAATCACTGGTCGCAGAAAAGTAAAGTTGATGTTGCAAGGTGGAAGGGTTAGAACACTTCCAGGTGTTCTGCTAATTCAAATTAGATCCATCAAGAACTGTCAAAGAACTATGACTGTATCAAGACGGGGAAAAATCTCTAAAAATCCCAAAACAATGATCAAAAACACCTTGAACCAGTGGCAATGGTAGCCAGCGTGGAACGACGAGGACCTCGGCCTAAGCGCGTTGACCAAGGCCCATGGAGACTACGCAGGAGGTCAAAGAAGCCCCTGGGAGCCTCGGATCAAGAAAAGGAGGTGGATTTTCATGCACGATTACTGGGCGAACATAGCCAAAATGGAGGAACCTCGATCACTTGGTCGTGTCGAGAACCAGAGAACCGCGGGCGGAAAAGTGAAAAGCGCTAACGTATAAAGGTGGGACCCGCGCTCCGAAAAACCAACGGTATTGATCGAGGTACCCTTGAACAGTAAGCAGTTCTAGAGAAATTGGAGCAATCCCATACATTGATCGACGCATGGTACGCGGAGGTGAGAGAAAAACGCCATTGATTGCGTGCTATCGGTCAAGTAAGTCAACTGTGCGGGACACGTATATGGCGTCGGATCTGGAGGCCCCAAATCGGATGGCTGAGATCGCAGCCGATGGGGAACGCAGAATTGACGAGGGAATACACACATTTTAAAAGGATTTGGAATCTGTTTGACCACCATGGTGGAGGAAGAATGCATCCATGACATAACTGAAGAAGTAAACTGATGAAGCAGGCTGGCGCTGTTTAGAGGAGGAAATATGGCCACTCCCTGAGCATTCATGATGATGCCGAACAGGGAACTCCAAGTGCAGCTGCAGAAGGTGAATCGACAGAGCCGAAGAGAAACCGAACAGGCATTGGAAAAAATGGCTAAAAGCCATGAACAAAGACAGAATACAGAGTAGAAGTGAGAGTCAGTCAGAGCAAACCCCGAGAGGAGGACTGAACACTGAGAGACAGAAACCAGAGAAGAAGGCAGTAAAGCAAAAGCAGAAAGAGACAGAGGGCCGAGCTGACCAGCGGCAGCATTGAGCACCAGAGAGCTTGAGAGATTCAAGCCATCCCATAGAGGAATCTGTCCAGACTGAGCACCACATTTGGCTCTTTCCATGGAAGACCAAAAGGTCACAGAGCTAGTAGGAAGAAGAAGAGTCTGTGTACTCCAGTGGCTTGGGGAATCCAAGACCCACCCTGCCAAGCAAAACCTGCTTCAGGAGAACTCACATTGAGTCCCTATATTGTAATTCTCTGCTTAAAGGCACAATAAAACAAGGCCACTACTGAAAGCTGGACTAAAATTCTTGTGTCTTTGTGTTTGCTTACTATATTTCTCTGTTGTCTTTCCATTTAAATGTCTGTGTATTGGAAATTTGATTGATTCATTGCTTAAATAACACAGAACACACACCAGCACATGAGTCTGTAATACCTTTGTTTAATAAATCTTCAACTGATATCACTCATAGGGTGATTATCAGATTAAGTGGTATCAGAGCTCTAGGCTATAAGGTTAGACAAGCTTGTGTTGGTTTAGCTGTTGAATGCTCACTAGATCCAAGCTCAAATTAGGAGAAGGAGAGTTGGTCAAAACTAATCCTGAAATTGGGAGAGTCTATCCTCGGAAGATAATGTCGGAGGAAGGCTCTATGGGGCCAGACCCTCAACTCATAGAGAGTTTCCTAGCTATAAAGTCTATGGTAGAAGAAATGTATAGGGACTTTAGAAAGCACAAGGACGGAGATTCATCGGGTTCTAAACAAGATAAAGAAGAAGATGAGTCTCATTCCCATAACCACTCAAAAGGAAAAGGGAAAGAGGAAAGCTTTCTCACACCTCCTAATAGCCCTGTGCATAATAAGAAAGCATTTTTGATTAAGTTAGATGTTAAATTTGATTTGCTTATATATGATGGAGAGCTAAATGATGAAAAGTTGGACAATTGGATTAGACAAATTGATGTGTATTGTAGAGTGCAGAACGTCAACTCATACAAGAGAAAAATTTAGTTGGAAAGCCTACACCTAGGAGGCACTGACTTGGTTTGGTGGGAAGGCAGAACCCAAGTTGATATAAAAAAACATGGTAAGATCATCTCTGTCTGGAGTGACTTTAATTCTGCAATCAAGAAGCATTTCTATCCATTGGCCTACATGCAACAAGCCATGATGAGTTGGCAAACTCTTTGGTAGTTGAAAGGGCAAAGTGTGCAAGGGTATACTCAAGAGTTCAGAAAGAGAGTATTGATGTTGGGTATCTCATTAGACTCACCAGAGAATCTTTTGAAGTACATTGGTGGTCTACACAGCTACATGAGGCATACCATCCTCATGTTTAATCCCACTAGTATAGATGAGGTATCTGTACAAGCTACTCTTCTAGAAGCAAGAGGAAAGAATGGAAATCCAGAAGTTAGGGGACCATCCCAACCCACTGCAAGAAAGAGCAAGGAGAAAAGAAAGCAGAAGTGGAAAGCAAGGAAGGCTAACACTGCACAGAAAAGCAAAGCTTCATGCACTCACTGTAAAAAGGAGGGGCATGATGATGAGCACTGTTGGTTTCTGCATCCAGAGCTGAGACCTAAGAAGTCTGAGGGCAAGAAGAAGAAGACTGTTGTAGCTATTTAGAAAGATTCGGGGTCAAACTCGAGAGATGAAACAATCATCGCAGCCACAGGTATAGAAGATAATAATTCTGAAGCATCTATATTAATTCTGCTCAAACTATTATTGATGAAGAACATGAGAGAAAAAGACATGAGCTTTTTCATATTCGAGTTATTTCCAAACATCAAAAGATTGATACTTTGTTTG
>APFE030372767.1:369180-381903 GCA_000404065.3 Pinus taeda
TCAAGCAGTGGAACATCACATCGAGCATCAACAACAAGTTCTCCAACTCTTAAAGGATAACCTCACGTTGGCGCAGAATAGAATGAAACAACAGGCAGATCAACATCGCAGCGAAAGAAGTTCTGATGTAGGTAACTGGGGATTCCTATGGCTACAACCATATAAACAAATGTCCCTCAAGCAAGCTAAGAAGGATACTAAATTATCACCAAAGTATTATTGTCTGTATAATGTGTTGCAAAATATTGGTACTATGGCATACAAATTGGAGCTTCACATAGCTTCCCGAGTGCACCCAGTTTTCCATGTTTCATGTTTAAAGAAGGTTATAGGTGACAAGCTCCTAGTTCAAAAAATATTTCCAGAACTTGATGAGGAAGGAAAAATCATATTGGAACCGGAAGCAGTCACAGAAACAAGAACTTGACAGCTATGAAATTGATCAATTTCAGAGTATCTCATCAAGTGGAAGAACTTATTTGCTGAAGATTCCACATGGGAGGATGAAAATTTTATACAGAATCATCCAGAACTACTCAAGCATTAAGGACAATGCTTTTTGGAAGGAGAGGGGTATGTTAGGCCCCTATAATACTAGTGATTCCCCCATTACTATTGTCATTGTATCCCTTATTGTTATTATTATGCCCCTATTGTCCCCATATTGTTATTAGTCTACCCCATAGAAACCCACTATTGTTATTTTTGTGCCATTATGTTATTACTGTTATGTCAGCTTCATTATATTGTGACCCCTTAGACTCCTATATATAGAAGAGAGGTTTAGTCATTTGCATCATCCAAGAATTGTTCATTTGTGTAATGTAAAGGAGGTTGCCCCCTCAAAGAGGCTGAATTCTAAGGCATTGATCTATCTTTTTTATCATTTTGTGAGTTGGTTTCCTAACAAAATTAGCTTTGACTCGTTTCTTTTGATCTTCAATAGTCATTGTAGCGATGCGATGAGTCTCGTCGAGTCTCTCAAGATATAGTAGCCACTCCTCTTCAGGCGAGGTATCTGGAAGAAGTTGGATAGCTAGCTTAAGTGAAGTGATTTTGCATTTGATTGGAAGAGTTGCCTCTAAACCATACACCATCTAGAATGGAGTGAATCCAGTGGTCGTCTTAGTAGAGGTTCAATAAGACAAAAGAGCTGAGAAAAGAATTAAATGCCAATCTTTTATGTGCTTCCTAACAGTATGTTGAAGCCTAGTAATCAAAACCTTATTGACTGCTTCCATTTGGCCATTGGCCTGTGGATAATATGGAGTTGAACTATCATGTCGAAGGCCCAATTGAGCAGTTAACTCCACCATCATGTGTTGACGAAAATGTGATCCATGATTAGTCACGATAGCTTGAGGGACACCGAAACATGCTATAATAAAAAGAAACTATGAGGCAGTAATGCTGTCAACATTGTATGTAGGCATCGCCTTACCCCATTTTCGTAAAATAGTTTACAATGACAATGATATAACCATACCTCCCGACCGATCAAGGGTTACATGTCATGAAATCAATGCCCCATTTGGAAAATGGGCCAACGGTAATTACCAGGTGTAGGGGTGCACTGTTTGTGGTTGAAAATCTGGCATTTGTGGCATTTTTGGATAGCTATAATGCAATATTTGAAGATAGAAGGCCAGAAATAACCGACATGAAGGATCTTCTGAGCAGTGGTATATCCAGACATATGAGCACCACAGGCACTAGAGTGGTAATCATTTAGGACCTGCTCAGATTCTTCAAGGGTGAGACATTTGTGGAGGATAGAGTCCACACCGACCCGATATAAGGTATCACCGAGGATCCGATAGGGTTGGGACTGATGCCGAATCTACCATCGATCCGATCAAAACAAATCAAATCGGAAGGTCTGGGTTTGGAGATAAACAATAATGTCTCCATACTAGGGGTCAAGAGTGTTGATCAGAAACAGTGTTTCATCAGGTATCTGCTTAGTGAAATTGGTTGGGGTGCTTGCAGATGAAAGAGCACAGGTTAACTCAGCAAAGACGACTAATTTCTTTAATTTGGCAGCAGTGAATTCCAAATCAAACTCATGTAGTATGAAAATCAATTTGGAGTATTTTCCCCCCAATAACTGACAAGTAAGAATATAAGTCATGGGGTTGCAATCAGAAATTACAGTGGTTTTCCTTAAAAGGATGTAGTGGTGAAACCTTTTGGATGGCATGAACTGTCGCCAAAGAAATCTTCTTGACATGAGCATAACGGAACTCAGTATCAATAATATTCTAGCTCAGATAATAAATCACGTGCTCGTTACCATCATCGTCGTCCTAAACTAAAACCATTGCAGCCAAGTACAAGAAATAATCACGGGGATAATTAGGGGGATGGAGTAAAGGAGCACTAATTAGAGCTTTCTTTAAAGCATCGAAGGATGTTTGAGAAACTTCATCCCAAATGAAAGGAATCCCCTTCTTAAGTAAGTGAGTATATCCTTTGGCAAGTTCGGCAAAGTTTGGGATAAATCGACGGAGAAAATTAGATTTTCCTTGCAAGCTCTGCAATTGCAGAAGTGATGAAGGAGGGGGTAGATTGACTATGACCTCAACTTTCAAATGATCAATCTTGATCCCTTCACGAGATACAAAAAAACCTAAGAGTCGGTTGGCATCGACACAAAACACACATTTGTGTGGATTGAGACAGATATTATAATGTCTACATCATAAAAAGATAGCTCCTAAGTGATACAGATGGTCATGACGTTTAGCCAAATGAGAAGGAAAATCATTGAGGTACGGCTAAACAATATGTCGAATGTCATGGAATGCATAGGACATTGCTTACTAAAAAGTGGCACCAACATTCTTTAGCCCAAAAGGAATCTTTTTATAAGCGAAGGTACCCCAAGGACAGATAGAGTTTGTTTTATGTTGATCAGCAGGTGAAATGTTAATTTGGTTATAGCCAAAAAACCATCCACGAAATAAAAAATCTCACTCCTTGCGCATTCATTGATGATCTAGTCGATAAAGGGGGTAGGATAATTGTCTTTAGGACATGCGTGATTTATATCACGGTAATCAACAAAAACATGTATTGTGCCCTGCTTTTTGGTAATAGGGACAATATTGGATACCCAATCCGTCAACGGAATAGGATAAATAAAACTTTCTTCCAAAAGCTTTTCTACTTCTGCTTTGATAGTAGCAGCCTTTCGAGGGTGCATAGGGTGAAGCCATTGTCGAACAGGCTTAGCACCAAGATATGTCGGGATCTCATGCACCACTATTTTTGGATCAATACTCGGTATCTCCTCATATGACAAAGTGAAAACATCTTGGAATTATTTAAAAAGCTGAGTATATACCTTGATCTCATCTAGAGAACAAGAAACCCCAATATGGATGTTCTCGACAATTCTCAGTTTAACGGAAATGTCAATAGGCATTGTAATAGTGATGTTTCCCATATAACCCTCTGATAAAATTTCATGTACTTGAAAAGGCATTTGAAATGGAGGTGTAAAAGGATGAGAAACAGATGCTTTAGGACAAGAAGGCATCTCATCGAGGTGAGGGAGAAATGAAGAACGATGATGCAGACCATTCCATGGATGAACATGCAGAGGTGGGAGAGTAAAGGTACCCATCAAAGCAGAGTCTTTAAAAGACTGGAGCCCACGCTCTCACAAGTAATCTTAGTATTGCCCACATAAGGAAAGTTATCGTTGGATGAACCAGAAGAAAAGAAAGATAGTTGATCAACCATGAATATTTTTCCTTCATGAGGAAAATGAAGTACGCGGAACAAAGAAGACACTACACAAAACATGGCATGAGTCTAGCTTTGCTCGAGAAGAAGGTTGTAGTTGAGATTATCATCTACAAATTCTACTTCTAATTCAGCGGTCTTCCCTTCCAATGTAATCGGTAAGTTTGTGAGAATACCATAAGGTTGTGAACCTTTTCCGTCAAAGGCTTCCAAGGTGTTCAGAGATTGGTTAAGAGGAGGAGAGCCAATGGATTTCCAACACGAAACTGACATGACGCAGGTCGAAGAACCTTCATCAATAATCCTTCCATAAATTATATTTCCTTTGATAAGGACCTAGATTAGAAAAGCAATCTGATGAGGCAAGCAAGGTACATGATTCTCTAGATCAGAAGTAATCAGACTCAACTCAGAAGGATCGATAGCACCTATAGTAGACAATAGTGATTTCCGCTACATTTAACAGGATTGAAGAACCTCCAAGGCAGACATCGTCGAAGGTGCCTAACCTAAATCCTCAACAATATTGTAATGTTGTGCAACTCTGGCATTCATATTGAAAGATGACTTCCAAAGAACACCTTTAGGGGGTGGTAGGATGACGGACTCACCATTAGGGTGCTGACATGGAGTAGACTAGAAGAAGATGGAGAAGAAGTAGAAGAAGTAGAAAGAGTGTCATGGGATTCTTTCTTTGTAATCTATTTAGATGTAGCTTGATAGTCCTTGGTTCGAGTATCAATCAAGATAGGTGACGAACCTTGCATCATGAACACTTGGGAACCTGAGGAAGCAGAAGACTGAGGTTGGTCTACCAATTGGGTCTGCTATGATAGAAAAGGTTCTTTTAAGACACTCGAAGTCCCTTTTAGCAAGCGACTAACTTCAGATCATTAGGGACAATCTTTAGTGTAATTATACTCTTGACAAATGAGGCAAGGATACTTCAGCTTTCTTGGAGAAGAGTCATCAACAGAAGATTTAGGAGGGTCCTATTTTGGGGCATAAACTTTGGCCTTACCTTTGGCTTTCTTTTTATCTTTGGAGGATTTATCTACTGTGGTAGAATGGATAACATGTACCTCAGAGGTTTTACCAAGACTGGATGAATTCTTAGAGGGATTATTGGAACCAGTGTTCGAGACCATTTTATGCTTCGAAGAAGCTTTCACGGGAGTCTGAGACACGGAACCAATCACACTGTCAACAGGTGGTGTATCCAGAGACTTCGATGCTATCAGATCTGATGATGGTATCAGAGCATCGGGTAACATATCATATAATATGCTATATTGCAAATAGACAAGGTCTAAATACTGAGCACATGTGGTAACTTGTTCTTTGGTAACACACCCACCCATGGCTATGTCCTTAGCAATCTTGTTGACGAATGGTTTTGTGAACCCTTCTATCAAACAACTCATCAACAATTTCAAACTTGATGAGGCGATGCCTACGTCTCCATTCATGGATATGATTAGAGATGTGGGTTGCAGTGTCTTGCTTTAGTGACAGAAGTAGATGGGTGTCAGTTTCATAGCGAACCAATAGCTGGAAATGAGTAAGAAAAGCCATAGAAAGAGAGTTGAAGTCACCATAGGTATCTCGAGGCAACTCTATTTACCACTTGGCAGCAACACCTATGAGAGTTCTTTGGAAAAGTTGAAGACAGATAGAATCATCAACATACGAATTAGAGGAGCACCATAGGTGATATGTCATCACATGGGCTTGTGGATCCTCTTTTTATTTTCCCTTAAACTTGGGGCAATTTCTCAGAATCTTCGATGGAACTGGAGGCCATTATGGCAAATGAAGAATGGGATCATTCGTGAGCCTAGAAACATTAGGGAGTTCCAACATAGCCAAGAAAGGCAATTGCATGTTAAATGGCATATAGGGCCTTTGAGGAGACCCAAACTATGCATTCCATCCTTGATGGTAAGGATTTTTCCCTCATAGTGGCAGATTTTGTCCATATGGAATCTGATTTTGTCCCCACTAAGGGTTACCTTGCCCATAAGGAGGATTCTGTCCTAGGTAGGTTTGAAACTGCCCACCCATAGGCCATTGATGAGCATGGTATGCGACATATGAGTTATAAGGCTATTGAACCTGCTAATCCTAGACGTAAGGATTGTGAACCTGCTGATGCAAGGGCTAACCCTGACCTTACAAAGGATGACCTTGCTTATACGCATACAAGGCTTGTTGTTACCAACGCTAACCTTGTTGCTGTAAAGGTTGTATTTGTTGTTGTAAAGGTTGGCCCTATGGCGGTAAAGGCTAGCCTTGCGAGGACTAAGGTTGGGAGGATTGTTGAACAAACTGCATCTGTGGCTGCAAAGGTTGTTGCAACTATTGGAAAGGTTTCCCTTATGGTTGTAGCAATTTCCCTTGTTGCTGCAATGTTTGCCCTTGTTGCTGCAAAGAATTCCCTGGCTGCTGCAAAGGTTTCCCTTATTGCTACGGAGGTTTTCCTTGTTGCTGCAAGGGTATCAGGATAGTTCCTAGGGTGATACCCTGAGGGTATTGATAGTTCCTGAATTGGATCTGACCATATCCACCAGGCACAGTGGATTGGCCAGGCTGAACATAAGGCCTAGCTTGAGGAATGTAAGGCAGATTCACAATAGCTTCCGAACCATATGGAACATAAGTTGGTTGGAATGGGACCTAAGCCATATATGGCTGCTGGTATTGGGCGTTACCTGACTTGGATTGACCAACGGGGTTAGGAATAGCATCATAAGAGGGTTGATTCATTCCAACCATGTGAGTGTGTAATCCACTCACATTGATTTCGCCAGACATCATGGGGATATTCGGATCTTGCCCCCCAAGCATGGCATAGCCTATCCACTCACTGGAGGGGTAGAAGAACTTACTGAGACCTGACCTGAGACTGTCAGTTGAACTGGAAGAGTCAGCCAAAATGACAAGACAGGTTGAGATGGAATGGTAGGTTGAACCAAAACTGAAGTGTCTGCAATTTGTACAATTGGTTGAGAGGTTGTGTTCTAAATGAATGGACCTGATGTAGCCATAGCGCCGAAAGACCAGATGGGGTTCTGATACAATGTCGAGGCACTAGGAGTGCCCGAAACCAATTGAGCTAGAGAGGTATAGCCAAGCGGAAATATGGGCTCACTAAACTCAAGATAAGAGAGAGACGGGACTCTTCCCGTAAAAGGGAAACATTCTAGAGGGAACTCATATCCTTGCTCATCATCTATGTGAGGAGTATGTGTAGTAGAAACTTCTGAATGACCTGGAGAGGAGACTGGGATCTCGCCCTCTGACTCTATGGATGGAAATAACTAGGGACGAGGAACTAGAATGTCCGAGGAGATAACTCCAAAGGAATACTAGGTCGATCGTACAGAATGTACGAACGATGTGGAGATATCACAATAGGATCAAACAATGGGTTCAGTGGATAAACAACCAGTCTAGGCAGGATTTCTGGATTCTGTAGACTCTCGGGTGTCCAGATGGGATTATTAGAGGAATCTAGATTAGATTCTTATGGTGACCAGGAATCTGAGGGAGGTGAGTGAGAAGACAAAGGATGGATACTTAGAACAATTCCAAGTTCAACACCTTTATCCTCAAGTGAATGAGGAAGTTCCAGATGAACTCCTTTGGAGGACCCTTCAGTATTAGACAATGAAGGGGAACTATGAGATGGACTCAATTGTTCAGCCATGATGGCTTCCACCCAACAACAAAAAGGAAAGGAAACAAATTAATTAAGGCTTTAACAATCTTGAAATTAATAGGGAATTTCTCAATTTGGTCTAAGAAGCAACTGCTTGGGATGTCATGTTTACCATGGGAGTTATATTTTAGAAACAAAAGCAATGCCTTTTAATCTTTTAAGAGTCGAGAAAAGGGTGAAAACGTGACTCTAGTCGCTTTCAATAGTTTTACGAGCATGAAAGGACAATTTTCTCGATGATCTCTTCAAATTTAAAGAGTCGGAAAAGATCAAATGACTGCTCTGGTGAATCTAGGTAAAAGGAGTACCAGGTAACCATGAACTGCAATATACACCTCAGCCAATGAATTGACCAAGGACTTGATGTACATGCAAGCAATATCCTCGAATGTTTTGTTTGGTGTATCACATTTACAAGGTGACAGACTCGACTTCCTATGGATAAAGTATTTCAACCTAGAGGGGTCTCCCTTTATATACATGACGATATGGGGAGCACAAGTCCGTGCTAGCGTTGTCTAATGCTGAAGCTAACAACAATTGCTAAGTTTTAAAGACGTTGGAACACGTCTCTAACCTAGACCACTAGATATGATCGTTAATGTTTCAAATGTTCCTTAGGTTAATTGACAGATTTTAAAGTTTATCTTGTAATTATGTCTCAATTTCAAGGAATTAACGATGTTGTTTCTTCCTAAAATGAAAACTGGATGATGAAATGAAATCTTTCAATTCGATGAAGGCTAGCTATGTAGGGAAGAAAAACACTCAAATCATGCATCAAACCAAATGCAATATGTAGCTATGACCATCTTCAAATGCAAAATGCAAAATATGAAATCTAATCCTCCATATGATAAGAAAATGCAATGCCAAATCTTAAAGAAAATTCTCTAAGATATAATGATGATTTTTCTTTTCTCTTTTCAATATGCAACAAAAGTAATCTAGTGCAAAGGGAAAGAGAATGAAGGCAAACCAAGAAGTATGAAAATCTCTTTCACATCAATGATTTGAATGCAACGCAAAATGTTCCAAAAACTAAAAAAAAAATTGCACTTTCACTTTCAGTTTGGAACATAAACAACTTCAAAGAAAACAATTTCTTTTGATTCCAAAGAGACAATTGATTTGTAGTTTATCGCTTGTCAAATGAAGCCTAAGAAAATTTCACTATATCCACTAATGAAAACAACTTAAGGCATAAGAACCAAAAGTAATCTACAAGCACGTCTGAACACACAAACAATTTTGAAGGCAGGCAAACAACGTGTGATCGGAAGACTAATGAGTGTACTAAAGTTGACCTAGAAGAAGACCTAGAACCCTAAAAGGCTAATCAAACTGCAAAAACACTTAAGCCAAGTCAAAAGGTAGTTGCAAGCAAACAATGAGAGAGACAATGAACAAACGCACTAGTAAATCACAAGGAGAAGAAAATTGAAACTAAAAACCGCAAAGAAAACCCTAAATTTCTAAGTTTTTTGCAATCATCGCACTTGTCAACGATAAAGTAGCGATCATCGCTACTATAACTAAAAAACCCACGATATCATCGCGACTTTCAGGATCATATCCGTGATGGTCGAGGAAAAGGGCAAAGAAATCTAAAATTTTCAAAAATATCTCAAGCTAACAATCTTCAAACATCTACCAGATAATGACGCTAACTGTAAGCAAGCAATGAAGTCCAAAAATCAATGGTTGACCAAACTCGTCAAAAGACATGGTGAAGAAGATGAAGGAAAAAATCATAGGCTCCCCAGTGGAGTCGCCATTTTGTTGTGAAGGTTAATCCTCTCTGTGGACAGAAAAGATCCCTCTAGCCCAATGAGTGGGTCTAGCAACTTTAGAGGACAATCAACTAGACATCTTCCTAGATTACGATTGAAAAATAGAATAAGGGCGGAGGCCTACCTTGCTCGAATGCTAATTTGATTCCCTTTGTTGAAATCCTCGAATTTCTTGTGTCAAGGTCTTGTTCCTGCTTCTTCTAGTGCTTATGTACCTGCACAAACAACCAAGAGACAACAAAGCATACCAAAACCAATAGCAAATCCAATAATAATCTATTTAGCTGATCAAGGAATGCCAAAAAAATACATACATGAACATATATATTGGGAATATGAACCAATAGTTGTATTATTATTTAAAGAATAAAGAGGAAGCTTACAACCATAGCCTTGATGTTGAAAGGCTCTCCTTCAGTGGTAATCCAAGTCCAAGCCAAGAAACTCTCCAACACTCCTTCTCCAAGTCTAATGGATGGCCTCTATCACAAGCTCAACATAAGGGTGTAAATGGACATTGATCAACCATTTGGGAAAGGTAAAGGGGAAATTTATAGACTGGGAGAGGGAGTTGGACCTCCTCTGAAGATAGGATTAGGCCCACATCTTAAGGAGGTAACTCACAGGGATGAGACCAAGTGGTCAAATTAGGATGATTCGACCTCATCTATGTGAAACCACCTCCAGCTCGCCACTCTAAAAGCTTCTAGATCACGAAGCTTCTCATCCTCTTTGGGAAAACTTCCTTTTTGAGACCATCGTGAGTATGAGAGAGAACAGAGCGATGCCATCGCTGGCTTAACAAGGTGCAACAAGAGATCATCGCGGTTTTGAGCTTCATAAGGGTGATGATTCTCATTTTAGGGTTTCATGAGCTATTCTTCAGGGAAAGCTCTAGATATTTTCCAGACAAAGTTAAAGGAGGGATCTAAGTTGTATACATTGATGAGTATATTGTATAATGATCATGTTTCGAGCACTTCAAGGTATGTCACAAGGAAGCGCAGGAGGCGTGACAAAATATTGTGTAACATATACCACCAGAAAAAGGCTTTGAGGATGTTATAGATTTGGATGAGGGTGTGTGGGTGGTCATAACCACCCCCTATCGACATCCCATGGTCTATACAAATAATATTGAAAATTCCATTAAGGATTTGTTGAGGTTGGGTCACATTCGACCTAGCTCCACTCCTTTCGCTTCTTTAGTAGTCATAGCTAAGAACAAGAATGACACCTTGTAGATGTGCATATACTATTAGGCTCTAAACAAAAGAACAATCAAGAACTGTTGTCCTATCCCATTTATAGATGAGTTGATGGGAACCAAGTACTTTTCAAATATATATCTTCATTCAAGCTAACCATCAGATTCGAGTTCAGGGGCAACACATCTCGCAGACGGTTTTCAGGTGCCACAGTGGGTACTATGAGTTCTTAGCTATGTTAGTTGGGCTACTAAATGCCCCTACAACTTTTGAATCGTGTGTGAACCATGTATTCAACAAAAAGTTGTGGAAGTACTTGATGGTTTTCTTTGATGTTATACTTGTCTACAACAAGACTTGGGAGGACCATCTACTGCACTTGGACGAGGTATTGGAAATTATAGAGGAACATGAATTGTATGAAAAGGAGTCCAAGTGTGATTTTGGCATGACAAAGATGCTCTATTTTGGGCATGTGATTGGAAATGATGGGTTTCAAGTCCATCAAGAGAAGATTATGGTGATCATCGAATGGGCTACCCCAAAAAATGTAATTGGAATGAAAATATTCCTTAACCTCTAAACATATTATAGAAAGTTTGTTAAGGGGTTATCATAGTTAACAAAACCTCTTACAAACCTCACCAAAAAGGGGGCTTTTAGTTGGACCAACAAAGCACAAGAAACATTTGAGAAGATGAAGCAGGTGATGATTTCGTGTACTCTGCTTACATTACCAGATTTCACCGATCCATTCATGCTAGAATGTGATGCTTCGGGGATACTAATAGGAGTTGTTTTGATGCAGGATTGCCACCTCATAGCATTTGAGAGCTGCAAACTCAGATATTATGAGTGACATTACTCAATTTATGACAAAGAAATGTTGGACACCATGCATGCATTGACCAAGTTCAAACAATATCTTGTGGGGAAAAAGTTCAAGGGAAAGAAATTTTAATGACCCAAAAAACAAATTAATTACATCAAACAAAGATATTAATGATTTACATGAAACATTCACTAATTTAAAATATAATTTTTGGGAATCACGAACAACAAAATACTTACTTATAGATCAAAGATGTTCATACTATCAATTATGGAGCCATGGCACTTCCTAGATCTCAATAACCACAACAGAGTGTTGGGGATGATGAGCCCCAAAAATGGATAATTATATGGGCTCATTCAGCCTCCTAATTCAAATTAATCCAACATTCTCATTAGTTTATTGCATGTTTTTTATTATATTTATGCTAATAGAGTGAATTGGGTTAGTCATTATGCCAACAAGTCTAATGTGTGCTTTGTGCAGTCTTTTTGGTCAATTTGGAGACAAAATCAAAGGTTTAAATGAGCACTTGGCAGCCAAATTCGTGGAGAGGATTTGTAGGAAGGTGTCCCTTTCATTTATGGGCCCTTACCTCAAATTCTCCACCATCAGCTCGGAGTTCAAGGGCCACCACATCAATTCTCACAAGGGCAGTCGAGCAAGGGCTAGTAAAGTTGTTGTTAACTGCAAGTTTTGGCAGCCGAGTCCCTAAAGTTTAGGAGGACTGTTGAGGTCCTCAATTTGTATAAATAATAAGGCTTAGGGCCTCATTTTAGTTAGTCACTTTGTAGGCATAAGTTAGCTAGTTTTTAGTTCAATTTTAGTCATTTTTTTCATTTTTTTAGGCAGTAGGTTAGCTCTGCATTTCAGCACATTTTCGAGCTTTTCCTTGTGGACAGTTTTTGGAATGTAACTATTCTTTTGATCAATAAAGATGAATCCAGATTTGCACTAGTTCTAATCTCTCTTAAGAGGTTGTAGCTCTTGGGGTTGGGCCCAACCCAAGTGCCCAGTACCTCCTTTGTTTACTTTTATGTGTCTTTGCTGCATTCTTGGAATAGAATCTGCTATTTAAATTAAAATCTTGTTTTATTACTTAGGTTGTTTTTGATGGTTAAAGGCTTTTCATGTTCAGAATGATTTGATAGGTTAATAAAAGAGAAGATCTTCAGTAAAAGGCTATCAAGCACCTCTGATCTCACCTCTCCCTTAGTGGGACCATGAGCTGGGACCAAGGTGTCCTTGCTGCCACCAAAAACATTGTTTTTTAAGTATGGGGGTTTACACAGTGCATTATATTAGATATCATTTTGGGATTCAACTGCGTTAAGTAAGTCATTCACGTATGACCATTTCCATGAGAGGTAGTCGTAACTGACTAATTTCTCATGATTTTTGAATAGTTCACTTAGCACT
>APFE030372782.1:493-19722 GCA_000404065.3 Pinus taeda
ATTCATGGATAAGTTTGCAGCATTACAGGGCAGAGGTCTTCCTGGCTTGCTGAACAGCGCAGGGAGACTACTATCACATGAGAATTATGCAAAAAGGGTGAACACATTTGCCACCGATCAGATCACTCAAGGATCAAGTACTTCAGAGGTAAGAGGGCCAGCATCTGGGAAAAGTCTCTATGACAGAGTAGAAAACTTATTTTTTATTATGAATGAGATCAGACATTTGTTTGAAGTGCCTCCAAACTTCTACAAATACACAGAGGTAGATGAAACCTTAGATGCAATTTTAAGACATCAATTGCCTACACAAGAGTGGTGGACCAGAATGATATAGTTGTTGATGTAAACAGGAGGCTTTCATCAAAGTTTTTTCATCAAAAAACATAAGTCATCATGTTCAGAAAATGTGATGCATACACTATGACTGGAGAAGAGTGGAATGAGCCAACTCAGCAGGAAGATTCGCCCACTAAAAGCAACACTGACAGCTATAGGTAACAGGGCCGAGAAAGCTATAGCATGACAAAACATAAAGACACATCATTCAGCATTAATGCAGAACGCTGAACCGACTCAGTGGCCTCCAAAGGTCAAGAAGATTTCTGACAGAATTAAAGACTATTTATTTATATTTAGGGCAGCAATAACTTCCTTATCTGCTATTTTGTAAAGTTGGTGAGCGTATTTAATTTATCAAGTGACTCAGCGGTTCAGATATTTTGTAAAAACTGATTGTATATATTCCCCCTCGCATAAGCTTGCAGGGGTTGTTGTTTCTTGTTAAAAAGGAGAACTCGGCTGTAATTTTTGGAAGAATAATAAAAACAAAGCTTGGAGTTTACAGGAATTGGGTCATACTGATGCATGATGTCTTGGAACCATTGAATGCTACAGGATTCTAGTGTTATGGCTTAATATAATAAGTGTTCTCTATCTCTGTTAATGTTTTATTATTTGTTTAACTCACATCTCTCATATGTTGTTCTAAATCTAGGAAGAAAGAAAAAGAATAGCTCAGGATTTGTCCATGGAGACACCCTGATCTCACTCTGTCTTTACTATAAATGTTTTCTATGACTTCAGCTGTTTAATGGGAATTCTTAACTGCTCCAATAAACCCTGAATATTTCACAGTTACTATTTAGTAATTCATGTATGCTACTAAGTAGAAATTGTTGTTCAAATTGTTATCACACTGTATGTAATTCCATTTCCCACTGTTTCACTCACTAATCAGAATCTATATTAAGAATAGCCATCTAGCCTTGCAGTAAAACTTTCTCCATCACAGGCACCAGGACTGTCTCAGATTTCTAACTCCATATGCCCAATGGACTAGCATCTTTCACACATTTCATGCCCTTCTCACAACAACAGTTCACAACCAAAGTCTCTAACAAAAAACTGAAACTTATAACTAGCCTAAAATCTTCACAAAACAGAGCTAAAACTTAAAGAGAGAGCCCTCTCTGATTATAGGTAGGCTAGGACCTATACTCCAAAGCTTGGTTAGTGGTTACCCCGGCCGTATTCCCTTGGGAGTCATAGGGAACAACCTGGGTGTTAACAGGTTGGAAATTCGTCTAGAAGGCATGTGAACTTCCATACCACCATCCATCCACCTAACTCTCCATGTCATCTTTGCACACCTGCATTTCCACTCATTTTTTCCTTTCCCTACACAGACAAAATACATAAATTCTATTTTTTCTCCACTTTGAAAACACAAAAGAAAATGACAAATAAAGTAGCAGCATTCTTTTGCTTATTCTTACATGATACCTTCTAGCTGCTATGTCTTCCATTCAAAACCTTTATCACTGTCTTTTTAAGCCTGCTCAAGCATCAACCTAAATTTCAAAAGGAGAAGCAGCTACATGAAATCCTGTAGGATTCCTGTAGCAGCTGATCCCTTTGAAAAACAAACTCCAGAGACAGGATCAACGCAGTAGGATGTATGAAGCACATAAGGAGCAGATCTTGATCAATGAATCATCAGCATAAAATGAAGGCCAAGCATGCAGAGCACCAGTAGCAACAACAATGAGGAAATGAGGTGCCAGAGTTCGAAGTATGAATAGCACAACAACGACTAAGCAGGTAAGTGGCTAAACCTATTCCTCGATTGCATGAATACTATTTCAAAACTGCATGAACTATGGGAATGGTCACAATTAAGTAGACTCGATGGCCAGCTAATTGGCCACCCTCATTCAATTCACACACCCTCATGGAACTCAGTTGAGCCATGTCCAATTCAAATAGCCAATCAGATACGCCGTCAGCACGTGTGGCATGTCAACTTGGGAAGACCGGTAGTGGTGGCAGCGTATAACGGGAGTAAGGGAGGTGATGGCAGTCAGGCAGCATGAGGAACCAAATTACACTAGCGTAGGACCAATGGTCTGGATGGGGATAATGTACCCATTCGAAAACCTCATCTCCTCACTGTAGATTACACCAACTATTAAGTACAGTGCATTCTAAGCCTCCACCACCCTTTGGTTCATTTTTATGTTACGAAGCTCTCAACTGTAGTGCTCTTCTACTACCTTCAGAGTAGTGAACTAGTGGTTTCTGCTAGTTTTTCAAAACCCTCCCACCTATCGGGTTCTACAGGAGCGCTACTGCACTCTACAAGAACAGGAACACCTTCTACAGGAAGATTTCTACAAGGAAAATAGAGAGCAGCTCTGCAACTGAAATAGTCACAATTCTTGTCAAATTCAAGCTAGGAATGAGGTAGGCTCGAAAACATGCTCTGCATATGATATGTTTAGATAAGGTGGTAGCTTAAAACTAGAGTAGTAAATTAAGAGAAATGGAGAAAGAGAAATTCAAAAGTTTGCTATGTCTTTTCTGAAGTTCTACACAGTGTCTTCGTTCCCTTCTCCGTGTCCAAAATTTGCCTTTCTCTACCTCACATTCTGCTATAAAAAAGGGGGATGCAAGCACATAAATCAAACTTGGGGAGGAAACAAAAATTGAAAGTCTGTTTACTCTTAAGAAAAACCACTATTTATATAGTCCCTGTTCTGTCAGCGTATTAATTTCTTCCAAGAACCAAGAAGCAAATTCAGGTTGAGAATAGTTTGAAGAAAGGAAGAATTGCAAATTGGTGTTGTGAAGAAGGAGCACACGGGAAATTCCTCCTACAGTTCAAAAAAAAAAAAAACTCAGCTGTCCCTCTATTTCTGATTTTGGAAATTTTTGGTATTTTCCTCACCAAAGCACTTCAGACACCACTAAACACCATGCCAGGAGGTTTTATGAGAAATGAGCTTTTGAACTCCAACCAATTGCATGAGAACCTTGAGGTGGTGGCCCTCTTCACCAGGGAAAATTGGATGATTTTCTTTGAAAGAATTCATGGATATGATGATGAGGTGATTGAAGAATTTTTTATGTCCTTAAGACCAAATTCAAAAACACATGCTATAGTCAGTTTCAGGGGTCTGACCCTAGAGCTTACACCTAATTTTATCAGTCAAATCATAGGTCTTCCACTTGGGCTCCCTTGGAGCAAGGAGGAAAAAACATTGGGACAAGTTGCCAAGAAGGCATTTTTTCAACCTGGGGAGCATCCTGTAGAGGATAAAAATGGGGTCAGAAGGACAAGCTTACCTCCTCCATGGAGTGAAGTCAGCTACCAAATAATGAAATATATCACTTGTGAAGGAATGTTCAGTTTAATTTATGGTTATCACTTCAAGTTATTGCATGAATTGAGGTATGGGATGGACCTACCTCTAGTTAGAAAACTTAGTCTCCCATATTTCCTCCTCCACTCTTTGATAGAATGTAGCACCAAGCTGAATGCAGGGGTCCCAGACCAGCTAGCCCACCATGGTCTCATTAAATTATTGGTGGAAGATTCCCTACACACATACACCATCCCCATAGCTTGGGAATTTTTTAGGAATATGTCCATATAATATGACATCAAAACTTTGACTAAGGAAATCAACCCATCTGGCAGTGAGGAGGAGGAAGGGAAAGAGGAAATTGAGAAAGAAATGCATGAGGAGACACAAAATATTCAAACAGAGGAAGAACAGGAAATAGAGGGGGAGTAGAAAGAAGAGTAGAAACTTGACAAACCCACTGTAATACCTAAGGCAGAAAAGAAAACAGCCTCAAAGACAGAGAAGAGGAAAAGAACAAAAATTGAGAAGAAAAATCCCAAGAAAGCCCAGAAAAAGACTGCCATAGGAGAGGCAGGGACCCAGCAAGGAAAAGAGAAGACATTACTAGAGATAGCAGAGACACAAGCAAAAATAGTAGACACAGAAAATACTGCAGAAGATGAAGGGGAATAACAACAGAAAGAAACATCCCCTGAAACATTGGCAAAAGAAGTAGCAGATGTGCTTGTTGCATTGAGTACTCTAGCAAAACAAAAGGGAAAAAGGAAAAGAGAAACATCCATGTATTTCAAAGTTAGAAGGAGCACCAGGATTAAGGTGGGCAAGCCCCAGCCACCATCAAAAGAACCTATAATAATTGAGGATGCACCTACTGAGAAAAAGGAGGAATCCCCCTCCAAAATCTCTATCACCTATGAGAGAGGGAGTCCCAAAACTTCCACCTGGAAAGAAAGAATCAGACTAATGGACTCCAAGGCAGTTCTACAGGAGGCTCAAACCTCTCTATAGGAAACATTAGCCAAACTGAAAGAGACTGAAAAATTAGAAGAGAAGGCAACAAAATAGTCACAAGAGGAAGGCAAGGCCAAAGAGATACCTGAACCAAGCTCTCAGCCTAATTTAGGCTCATATTACAATCTGCTAGAAGGTGGGAAGATCATCCCACAGAAATTTGTTGTGACCCTTTTCTTTGAACTAGAACAAGAAAGGGTTAGAACCCACACCTAGATGAATATTTCTAAATCTAAAGGAGTGGAAGATATCGAGCACATGAAAGAACAGTTGAAAGAGTTGAGAAGGGAGTTGGGCATGGTAAGACACACCGAGAGCATTAGAAGAGCCAAACTACAGGAAGAGAATGAGCTACTAAAAAATCAGTTACAGGAATGGGAAACTCAAGGGGGAGACAAATTGCAAATTTTTGAAGAACATCAACTACAGGAAGGCAATGGAGGCCTTGCAGTGCAGGCAACTAGCTAGATCCTATGCACTATATCTCAAATACCAATGGCTCTAGTTCCAGATTAAAAAATTGGCCCAAATGGGAACAATCCCATTCCAAAATTATGGTTAGTTTATGCATCTATGTGCTACTAGTTCAACTGAGGGTAAAGCCAAATTAGTAGAATTTTACTTACACAATATGGCACTCCCTGATATGAAATTTTGAGATCCGAATGCTGCATTGAGAGACCTACAGCTCATGGCTATGGCTTCTTGGATGAGTCATGAGGAAAAGAGAGTAGTGGAAATTCAACATATCATGGAAAAAGAGCTAAGTGAGCCCTTGCTAATAAAGGCTGAACCAAAAGACCCCTCAGCTCTCATATATGCTTATCAACACCTTGCAAGCAATCCTCAAGTTCTCCCTGATTATGTTGAAAGGCAAGCACAAGCTATCGCTCATTTTGAATATATGGAAAGATTATTTAGCAATGATTGCCTTCATGTTTGCATGAGAAGGTGGAATACATTTTCATATAGCTTAAATATTAGGGAGTATCACTTCCCAACCGGAATGAGGGAGGCTTTGATGAGAGTGCCCCTATACAAACAATCAATGCAAAACTTGAAAGCCAACTTGATTGGCCTTAAGTTCGGTCCTCCACTACTCTTAGAACTATTGGAAGGGGTTAAGGAAGAAGAAGAATAGAAGCAATGGGAGGAAGTGGACAGAAAGGCAGGTTTTCATGACAGGGAAGAGGACATCACCTCAGATGCTTGGGATGTCAAGGAAGCTATTAAAGCTACCATGGATGAAGAACTCGATTAGTTGCTCAGAGGATGAGAAACCCATTCAACAGGGGGTGATGATGAGCCCCAGAAATGGGTAACTATATGGGCTCATTTTGCCTATTATTTCCATTTAATCCACCATTCTCCATAGTTTTGTGCATGTTTTTTAATATATTTACATCAATTGAGTGAATGGGGATAGTCACTTTTCCACATAGTCTAATGAGTGTTTATTGCATATTTTTGGACAATTTTTGGACAACGATTAGGCATTTATGAGCAGATTAGCAGCCAAACTCGAGGAAATAGAGTTGAGGACTTATAGGAAGGGTGTCTCCTACATTAATGACCCCTTCCTCAAGTTCTCCACCAGCAACTCGGAGTTAAAAGGCCACGACATCAATGATTCCAAGGGGCAGCCAAGCAACTCAAGTGGGGTCGTTGTTATCTTCAGTTTTAGGCAACCGAGTTCCTTAAGTTTAGGGGGACTGTTGGGGGTCCTCACTTGTATAAATAAGAAGGCTTCAGGCCTTAGTAGGTTAGCCATTTGATAGTCTATTTTCACACTTTTGTGCAGCCTTGTACTCAGCTCATTTTCGAGCTCTTTTAGAAGACAATTTTGTGATGTAATAGCTATTTTTTTATCAATGAAGATGAATCCAGTTTTGAACCAGCACTAATCTTTTCTAGAGGGATGAAGCTCTCGGGTTAGGGCCCAACCCAAGTTTCCCAGCACCTCCTTTGTGTATTTATATGTTTTTTTCTTGCATTCATAAGCTGATTTCCGTTGTTTAGGATTAATCTTGCTTTAGTAAAATAGGTTGCTTTTGATGATTAAATTAGTTTTTCTTTCTTCTAGTTGTTTAAGTAGTTTTTTTAGTAATAGAGAAAGATCCAAGAAGGCTACCAACAAGCATTGATCCTCTTTCTCCCTCCTTGGGACCATGAATTGAGGACAAGGCACTGCTACTGCCACCAAAAACACTTTTTTTGCCTTTCATGCAATCGGTAGTGTGATGTTTTGAGTTGGAGAAACTGATATTTGCTTGGATTCACATTCTTAGACTATTTATTGTTCATTTACCATGGATTTCTCACATAGTTTCCTTTTCACAAAGTCCTGTTCAACACTTTTCTGTTTTTAGGTCAGATTTTAGGTCAAATTAGACAAACTCTGTTTTTTGGTTCTTGCTTGGGTCAGTTTTAAGCAGTAGGTGTGCAGCTCACTTGAAAAACATTCCATCTTGTCCTCCATCCATAGCACAACCTATACCAACTCATCTTTCACAGATTCCTTAGCTCATTCACCACATTTCGCCAAACTGTCCTAATTTCTTTGTTTTTGTGCAAAGTTGCTTTCTTCCCCTTTGAGCAAGTCCAACCCTCTCCATCATTCCCGATATTCATTAATAGAGTCCTAGACCCTCCAACACCTTCATCCAACCTTCATTTCTTTTTTCCCACCATTTTTCCACCTTCAAACCTCCAAAAATCACTTTCAGCCTCCTCCTGTAGAACTTCCTATAAATCCCCTGTAGCCTCCTATAGAAGTTCATGCGAGCCGTTTTTCGAAGTCTGATCACAATGGAAATCTCCAGAAGGGTACTAGGGACTTCTCAGAACCCCTTCACACCTTCCTCACCATCTGCAAAATCCAACTCCATCCTCCTTTTCCACCAAACCTCTGCACAGTCACAATTAGTCAAATCACAAGCATAATAAATCCGCATAAAAATACTCAAAATTGAAAAAAGATGATTCTTTCCATTTCACTTCAGAAGTAGCTTGAATAAATACAATTTACCTTTTCAGTAATCATTGGCACCTATCTTAGTACTTTCCATCTCTTTTCTTGCACGATTAGGGTCTGTTAGGGTTTGCTAGGATTTGAGCTCCATTTCAGTTTTCATTCTCTTTCTGCAAGTAGAATAGCCCCTGTTGAATTAGTCTTCTACCATCCCAGTAAAAGATTCTTCTGAGATATCATAGAAGTTGGCTTGAGCTCCTAGCAAACTTGTGCCAGCTGATCCAGTGACAACCTGCAGTAAGAGCCAATACTTGTGCATACAGCATCGTCACTTCCAAGTTTGTTACGAGCTATCGGGTTGATAAAAGTAAAGAAGGGAGCCCTAGGAGTTGCAGCATTATTGCTACAATATTGGAGCTCACCAAGAAGATACATGGGTTCGCAAGGCTCCTGTAAAGGAACCTGAGTTTGACTTAGAACATGCAAAGAAGACATTCATGGAAGCTAAGAAGAGCTTCACGGAGGCCTCCACTTCAAGTAGTAAGGATCAACCAGAGCCAGGGATGGATCCTTCTATGCTTACTACCTTTCTGGAGATATGCATGAAACTACTGTGCGACAACAAGGCAATTAAGGGACTATAGGAGCTGATCACCAGGTGCATAGGGTTAGGAGAACCACGCATAGTCCAGAAACTAGGAAAGCATGCATTTTTTGAAGAATCTTCGACGAAAATCACATAGAAAAAACTTTTGTCGATGCGTTTCGAACCAACCAGTGTGGTCCATCGTCAAGACAAGTTGAATGAGTAGATCTCACTTTGCACATTAAATAGATAGGACAGAGTATCCCATGACTCAATTTTCTTGATAAGGTAACGGCTAAAAAGATAACAATTCGATTTGACCGGAGAATGGCTATTTTGACTATGATAAGGGGTATAAATAATATATATCTATATATATATGTATGTATGTATGTATGTATGTATGTATGTATGTATGTATGTATGTATGCATGTATTTATTTATTTATTATTATTATTATTATTTTAATAAGAAAAATTGGTTATTAATATTCAATTTAAATGTAAGGGACAAGTTACAAATACATAAATAATTAATTTAGGAATTTGGTTAGATAAAAAATATTAGTTAGTTTATAAATGCCAAAAATAGAGTAATAGTTAATTATATTATTAATTAAATTATATATTTATAAATATTCATCAAAGAGTTTAATCGAGATAAAATTAGAGAATTCAAGTGTTAGAAAAATATTACAATATTAAAAATTAATTCAAGGTCTATTTAAGGATAAAAAAATAGTATATTAGCTTTAAATTAATTAATTATAAAATAGATTAATTTTAAATTAATTTTTGTAAATTAATTATAAAATAAATGAAGATTAAATCAATAGCCAAAGAGTTTACACATAAATCAAGATGCATAGTGTCCCTGTGACCTTTAGGCCCCTTAACACCATTCGTTGTCCCTCAGATCAGTAAAGGATCCTATCGACCCCAAGGAGATGAAAGGGGTTTATATTATCCCCTGCTCCTGTGGGACCCCCTATATTGGTGAGACCGGTCGCGCCATTAATCAAAGGATTAGTGAGCACGGAACTAACCTTAAGCATAGAAGAGCTAAGACCTCTGCTTTAGCTGAACATGTAGAAAAAACCAATCATCGTGTTTGCATTGAGGCGGCTAGTGTTATCGCTAAGGTTTCGCACTTCCATCATCGGAAATTTAGGGAAGCTCTTGAGATTGAAAAGAGGCCGAGCAATCTCAATAGAGAGGATAGCTGGAAAATCAGTAGGTGTTGGATTCCAGCACTCTCTTCTTAGTCGTTTGTTCGGCCCCTCCTGTTTTTTGGGCTCTTAATTATATATATATATATATATATATATATATATATATAGTTTTTATTTTATTATTTATATTATTATTATTATTATTATTATTCTTTTTCTTTTATTATTTACTGATTATTATTTTTCTAGCTCTTTATTTTATTTATTATTATTATTTATCTTTTTATTATTTTATTTTATTTTATTTTAGTTTATTTATTTATTTTTATTTTTTATTTATTTATTTTATTTATTTATTTTTATTTTTTTAACCTAATATTATAATTTTGATTATTTATATCTATATATATATCTTATATATAATATAATATTAATAATAATTAATAAATAATTTAATAAACAAATAAATTACCTTTTTAAACTTAATCCTAACTTTTATCTTAACAACCTAATATTAATATTTTAATTAATATATATATATATATATGTGTGTGTGTGTGTGGTGTGTGGTAATTAATTATAATAATTTAGATAAATAATATTTTTTTTTTTTGTAAGCTGAGGAGATACCTTTTTTTCTATTACCAAAATTTGAAACCACTACAATCTTGTGGTGGTCTCAACCCGCCCCGAGGGGAAACCGGGTATCTTGACCACTTGTAGTTTTTAATAGCTAGCCAAAAATAGAAAGTTTTCAGTCTATCTTTCCAGGCTTTATGTACATCAGCCTTATATCTGTTACTACTGTCATCTGACTGCATATAAAATTGAACAAAGATCCTACACATAGCTAATATAAACTAGAACTAGAAATTTTTTAAAAGCTCAAAAAACATGCCTCTTCTTTACTGGTCCCCTGCATCTTCCTGCTACTCCTGCTCCTTCTTTATTCCCAAGCCACTCGCCTGTATCTATTGCTGAATTTCTTCCAACCTCTTATCCTGCATGAGCAAGGTGATTTGAATGTTCCTCAGCTCCTTTTTCAGATTTGGGATCCCCTGGGATAATTCTGCCATTTTCATGGCTACTTGTTCCGTAGCCTTGGCCATAAGCCTCTTCATTACCCAATATACGTGCAGGGATTTTTTATATAAGGTCATTCGACCACGGGTATGACCTGGATCAGGCAGAAGATACACCTAATCCTCCATTTCCTCCTCAGACTGAGCCTGAATAGCCTTCTCTTCCCAATGTTCAATTATTCTTCTGATTTTCGGATTGGTCTTCTCACAGTAAGCTCTCTCAGCTACCTGTACTTTCCTCCCTATCGTTTTCCTTCCCTTCCTGCCTGTCCCTGCTGCGCTGGCCTCTCCATCTTCCACCGTTCCTTCTCTATGGCTTTGTCCTAGCCCGCTTCTTCCTTCTGCTCCTCCCCGTCTCCTCTGGCCGCCCCTGCCTTGTTGACCTCGTCCTCTTACCCATCTCCCGCTCTCCTCTCCAGCCTCCCGTTCCTGAGTACCTCCGCCATCCTCTCTTCCTCTCTTCATGGTCCTGTTCCCCACTATTCTCCTGTTCCTTCCGCGTTTTCCAGTCACTGGCTCGTCTTTCTCCTTTTCCATGCCGAATTCTTCACTCTCACTCTCTGAGTCATCATACACTGGGATAAAAAACTTCTTTGTATCCCCCTCCATTACTCCTTTGCCCTTGACATCTCGGTCCCCTCGTCCCTGATTCCCTTCCTCTGCCCCGCTCCTCATCCATCTGCCTACATTCATGCTGCCTCCCTCCGCCATTCTTTCTTTACGCCTTGGTTTCCTGCCCTGCGTCCCTGTCCTCTTGTTTCGGCTCATAAATTCTCCCTTTCTCCCGGCTGTAATTGACAATTTGTCGCCACCCTCTCTCATTCTTCTGCATGCACTCCTTCTCTTCGTTCTTTTTCGCTAGCCCTTCTCCCTTATACCTCCCCTCCTTTCGTTCTTATGGCTCACCCCCCTTTCCACTGCGCTGCCCCATTCTCCCATACCATCATTCACCTGTCACTTCTCTGACATCCTGACAGATCTACCCGCCTCCGTCAGTACTCTGCCGTCTCCTTGCCTTGAGATAATATCCTTCTCCCCGATCCGCTTAACCGTGCTCATCATTTCCTGAACCCCGCCTACTCTTTCCTGCATGCCACACCGTCGAGCATTTATTACCCGAATTGCCACCTTGCTCATCCCGATCGGGAGTCTTGTCCTCATTCCTTCAACCTGTGATTGATTCATTATGATCCTGGGTAATTATGTTTTTTAGTTCTCCCCAGCTCTGATCCTCTTCCAATGAAGACCAGTTGTTGTCCAATCTTCTGACCGGCTCTTTACTCCCCCAATTCGCCAATAGGTTCGTAGCCCTATTCCCTTTACGTCTCACATGGTTTATTATTTTATACTCGATTCTATTTAACAAATCCACTATGTCTTGGATGATCCCCGCTATCCTCCAACTTTTTGCAACTTGCTCCCAACTCTTTCCATCCTTTAGTTTGCGTAGCATCCTTATTGTTACCTGCGAATCTCCTTCTATCTCTAGGTTCATGTATCTGTTTCTCACTGCTATTCTTAATCCCTGATGTACCGCCCACAGCTCCGCTTCGTTGTTCGTCATTTCCCCTCCCCATTCCGCGAAAACCCACCTTGTTTTTGCCTTGCTATCCCTGAAGATACCCCCTAGGCCTGCTGGTCCAGGGTTACCTTTTGACGCCCTATCAAAGTTTAGTTTTATGAAATGCTCTCCTTGATATCTGAATTGGTTGGGGCTTTGTATTTGAGGGCCGCTCCTGTTCTCTTTTCTGGGATAAATCATACTAAATTCCATATTTAAATTGGATACTATTCCTCCTTCCTCTTGGTTCATTCTCCAATCCTCCTCTTCCCATGTCTCGGACAAAACTGTTTCTTTGATCGATTTGCATACCTCCTCCCATATTCTTTCAGGTTGACAACTTTGCCCCCGGAAGATCCTCCTATTGCGTTCTTTCCAAAGGAACCATATTACGAATCCCACTGATAAGTTCCATATTCTTCTTACTACTCTGCTGTGAAACTGTCCTTTGCCCCATTGCATTATGGTGTTCTGAATGCTGTTTGGCTCTCTCATTGTCTTCCCGAAAAGTGATCCGATCCTATCCCATAAGTTTCTTGCATAAAGGAATTTGTTTAATATATGATCTTGGTTTTCCTCTTCTCTGTTGCATAGGCTGCACCTCGAGGGTCCATAAAAACCTCTCTTCTGGATTTTATCCCAGGTTAGAATCCGTCCCTTACTTACCATCCATACGAATATTGTGATTTTCGGCCACCACTTTCCTTCCCATATTATTCTCCAATCCATCGCTCCATCCTCCCTTTCTTGTTTTGTTGTTAAGTAGTAGGCTTATTTTACTGTAAATGCTCCTTTGATTGACCTTCCCCACCTGAGAATGTCCATTCCTGGTCTAATTTTAATTTTCCTCAAGTCTACTTCTTTAGTATAAATTTTCTCTAGGTCTTGGTTTATATTTTCAAACCATTCCTCTGGTTTCCTCCATGTCCTCCATATTCCACTGTTCTCTCCATTCTGCCAATAATCCCTCACATACTCCAGTCCTGCCCTCTTCACTTTCTGTTGTATTTCTTGTAAGGTTTGTATCTCTGACAATTTATCTCGCTGCTGCCACCCATCCTCCCAAAATTTAGCACTGCTTCCTTCACGGATTTCCCAGAAAGCATGTTTGTTGACCACATCGTTGTTCAGACTTGCCAATTCCCATATTGAGGATCCTTTTGGGACTTCTCCAATTCTCAGTCTGCCCTCTACTGAATCAGGCATATTATATTTTTTTAACCAAATTTTTTTCCATACATCATTTCCTCCTTGTACCCACCTCCACCATAATTTGGCTCCTAATATCTTATTCAGCATTTCCGGATCCCTTATACCCAGTCCCCCTTCCTCTTTTCTTTTTACTAGGTTTTTCCATGAGACTAAGGCCCATTTCCTCTATTGTTTAGGACCACCCCATAAAAACTTCCCAAATATTTCTTTCAATTTTGTGCACACTCCTTTGGGCGCTGCCCTGATGGATAGGGGGTAGATAGGAATCGATTGCAGGACCGATTTTAACAGAACAATTCTACTGGCTATGTTCAAAGATCTAAATGACCAACTTGCCAGTCTGTTATTTATTTTATTTATTACACTCTGCCAGTTTTTCATCCGGGGAGGATTTATGTCCAGCTGATTCCCCAGATACTTAGTAGGGAGATCCCCCTGTCTGAAGCCTAAAGTTCTGGTAAGATGAGCCTTGATAGGATCAGGGGTATTAAATATGAATGTACATGATTTTTCTTTATTTATCTCCATTCCTGAAGCCTCCATAAAAATTTCAAGTATTCTTTTGATGTTCCTTACCTCTTTGATAGAAACCTCTCTGAATAGCATTATGTCGTCTACAAATTGCTGATGCGTTATTGCCAGATTGTTTCCCCATGCTTCTAAACCTTTAATTCTCTTTTCCCTTAGCTCTCTTTTGAGATTTCTCCCTAGCCCCTCAGCTGCCATTATGAATAGAAAAGGAGAGATTGGGTCTCCTTGTCTAATTCCCCTTGTTGCATTAAAGGTATTCGATGGGATACCATTTACCAGTATTGAGAAGATCGGTGTTGAAATCATGTTGTAGACCCATTCAATCCATCTATTTTCGAATCCAAATGCTTCAAGCACCACTCTGTGGTATCTCCAGCTCAAGCGATCGTAGGCCTTTGATGGATCTAGCTTCATCATCATTCCTCTCTGCTTTTTCTGATTTAGGGAATGAATCATCTCCTGAGTAACTACTAGTCCATCAAGTATTTGACGACCCTCGACAAAGCCAGTTTGTTCAGGTGAGATGATATTTGGGAGTAAAGGCTTTAATCTTTTCGCTATCAGGGTAGCTATAATCTTATAAATGACATTGCATAGTGCTATTGGGCGAAATCCTTGTTCATCCTCTGACTTATTACTTTTAGGGATCAAAGTTAGAAAGGTCGAGTTAATACCTGGCCAGATCTTTTGCTTCATTCTTGATTCCTCTACTGCTTCCAGGACCTCCTGTCCTAAAAAGTGCCAACCTGCCTGGTAGAATTCCACTGTATACCCATCCGGTCCTGGAGCCTTGCCTTTTTTCATATTCATAACAATTTCCTCAACCTCTTCCATAGTTGTTGCCCTCATCAAAGCCTTGTTCTGTTCATTTGTTATGAGCCTTGGTATTTCCTTGCAAATATATTCTATTGATTCTCCTCATGCCTCCTGTGGTTCAGTGAGAATTTCTTTATGATAATCCACTAGGACTTTTTCAATTCCTCCTTGTTCTATTACCCGTTCCCCCTTTGCATTTTTGATAGAAAAGATCTGATTCCTTTGTTTGTTTTGAACCATAGCTTGATGAAAAAATTTTCTATTCCTCTCACCTTCGCGCAACCATTTAATCCTTGACTTTTGCCTCCACAAAATCTCTTCTTGTTTTCTCCTTTCTTCCAATTGGCTTATTATTCTTCCCTCTTCCTTACTCCTCTCTTCATCCCTTCCTTCCAAAATTATTCTTTGTTGTATTTCCTCCATTTCTTTCTCTAATTTTTTTTTTCCTCCATGATGTTCCCAAACTCCTCTTTATTCCACTTTTTAATTTTACCCTTAATTTCCTTGAGCTTCAATTGAATGGTATGCATTTTTCCCTTCCCTTTAACTCTACTCTGAGTCCACCATTCTTCCATTTTGCGTAAGAATTTGGGATTTCTGAGCCAGAAGGACTCAAATCTAAATGGTTTCTTACCATTGTTCTTCTTGATATCAATTTCTAGACGGATCGGCCAATGGTCCGACCCTAGTCCTTGAAGAATTTTCGTTTCTATGAATACATCTCGGTTCAATATTTTTTCAGACAAAAGGAACCTATCTAATCTCGAGGCAATCTAGCTTTTTCCTCCCCTCCTGTTATTCCATGTAAAGACACCATTAGTTGTGGGTATATCTACTAGTCTCTGATCTGTTATCAACTCATTAAACTCCTCCATGCTCTGATCTGGTCTTCTTATACCTCCTTTCTTTTTTCCTAGTTCGCGGATCATGTTAAAATCCCCTCCTATTATCCATAGGTTACCAGGGATGATTCGTCTTATTGCCTGCATATTCTTTAGGAAATCCTTCTATTCCCTGGGAATGTGGGGACCATAAACCCCTGAAATAAGAATTATTTCCTCCATTCCTGTCAACCTAAACAAACCTGTTAGTATTCTAGGGGAGCTAATCCAGTTCTCAAAAATTACCTCCTCAGGGTTCCATATAATTGCTAGACCCCCAGCGGAACCAACCGCATCTTGAGCCATTACCTCGTATTCAGGTCTCATCCTTTTCATTATTTCTTGCAGCTGTTGATGATCCATTTTCGTTTCCTGGATTAGCATTATGCTGGGTTTGTCCTTCTTCACTCTCTCCTTTAAATATCTCTGCTTTCCCTTACTGTTGAGCCCCCTAATATTCCAACTTGTAATTATCATTTATAACTTTTTGATGGTTTTTGAAATACCTCTGACAGAGGTATCACCCTACCTGAATTAACTAGTGTTTCTCCCACTGCTTGGATCATTTCATTTATTGTTCTTCTTCCTCTCTTTCTACTCCCTTTGTCAATACCATCCATTCCCAGGTTTTGGTTTCCTTGTGATCCTGTTTGATCTGTTCCGATCTCTGGAGTAATGCCTTTCTTCTCTTTGTATTTCTGGAACGCTTCCTTATATTGTTGTTTCTGTGATTCCGGGATGAATCTTTCATCTAGGTTCTTCCATTCTTGAAGCAATTTCTTCATTATTCTTTCCTCTTCGACCCCGTTATCTTTTCGATTGTTTGATTCCTTCGGCATTTGTTCTACTATGTTCCCCTGACTTTCCCCCATCTCTACTTCTGCTTCTCTGTTCTGGCTTATACTTTTTCCTGTTGTCTCTATTATGATCTCCATTGGTGCATTTTCATCATCCTCTTCTGCCTTCTTTCCACACTCGTTTTCTTCTTCTTCATCCTGAAGGACCTGAAACTTGTTCTGGTTTTCGACTGGTATATTCTTTTCCTTTGGTTGGGCTCTCGTTCCCTCCGATCTTGGTTTTTGCCTTCTCTGAACCTCCTTGAAACCCTTTTCACCTGTATCTGATCCTTCTGCTTTCCTTTTTTCTTCCTCCATAATTCTTGTTGCTTCCCCCTCTCTATTCAGTGGGCACTGCCTGTATAGATGGCCATACTCGTGGCATCTTCTGCACCTAAAGGGAATATGCTCATAATCTATTGGTTGTTGCCATATTCCATCATGGTATTCCACTTCTATATACTCCGGTAGGGGCTCTGCTATGTTCATGTACACACATATCCTAGCGTAAGATGTGTA
This sequence comes from Pinus taeda, assembly GCA_000404065.3. NCBI lineage: Eukaryota > Viridiplantae > Streptophyta > Pinopsida > Pinales > Pinaceae > Pinus > Pinus taeda. Next base: position 17,322 of record APFE030372782.1, read on the forward strand.
CTTCCCTCTTTTGGTTGATTCTGCCACTTTGACGAAAGCTCCGTTCGAGTTTCCAATCCCTTCCAATATATCAGGGTCCCAAAATTCCATTGGTAACCCAGACAATCTGACCCATATGGGGGCTGCCAGAAATTTCTCAGTATCTGGGTTGTATCTCTCCTCCCAATGTCTCATAAATAGTCCAGCATTGTTCATAAAGTATGGCCCCTCTTCAAAAATTCTTTCCTTGTCTTCTAGGTTTGCAAAAATGACTGTGAAGAAGCCATTTGCTCCTAGTTTTAGGTCTATATGTCCTTTTGGCCTCCACCTTAGTTGTATCCATTTTGTTAAATCCTTTTCAGATGGCCAGAAACCTATAAACTTACAGATCAATGCATGATCTTTCATATAGCATCGATAATCTTCCAGTTTATTGTTTGGGATTATGTACCTTGGTTTTTTCTGTGCCCTGGGTAAGCACCTGTTTCCCATTCTCGCTTGCCATCAATTTCCCAGCACTGGTACGTCTCTGTTACTCTCTTTCTGCATTCCTTGCTGCCCTCCTCTGCTGGTTTCTCCTGCTACCACGTTCCTGAAGGAGGGGATCTCTCCCCTCCCCTTATTTCTGTCCATTGATCCCTTTAGCCCCGCCCGTTTTCTTTCTCCCTCCCACCTTTCCGTTTACCCTTACGAATCTTCTCCCGCGTCTGGTTAAACCTTCCTCTCTCTTCCCGAGCTTCCTTATCCCTCCTCCGTGACTCTGAAAACCTGTTCTCCCAAACCCTAGTCGCGCCGCCTCAGGTCCGCCATCGCTCATATCTATATCTATCAACTCTAATAATAATTTTTTTCTTTATTGTTTTATTTCAATTTTTCAATAATAATACATATGTGCTTCATAACCATTGTTGTGAAAAAAGTAAGATTAAAATGGGAAGAAATCATAGTTGTAAAAAACTAGGATTCAAGAGAGTTCACATGATTGTAGGAGAATACAATTTAACTTCAGTGATGTTGTAGTTAATCAACCATTTAACATCTATGGTTACACTAATTAATTTACAATGGATAAAAACTAAAAACTAAAAATTACTTTATGATCCATTATGGGAGAGATGTGGTCATATGTCACAACAACAACAACAACAAAAATAGATGCACATACAATATAGAAAATGAAAAAGAAGGTAATCATCACAACCATATAAAAAAACTTACCTCATCATACATCTCACATTACCAAGATTAAGAAAACATAAAAATTAACTAAGTTATAACTTTTTCCTTTAAAAAGCTTTATATTTTCATATAGAGATTTACATTGTGATGGCCTCGATGGCTTGTTCTTCAAAAATCCTATGCTTTAAAATATCATAACATTTTAAAAACAAAATCAAAAGTAATAAGGTTGTACATTGATACTAGTCTTGATTCCATAAATTTATGGTCACATCCTCCGAGGCTTGGTCATTCCAAAATTCCACAAGATTCATTGTTCCCTACTGACTCACAATAGCTTCCTTTAGATAATTGATTTGCCACCTTGGTTACCTCTCTATACATATGTTTTCATTCGAAGAATTCCATCTTAAAATTTTCAGTTTTGTTTTTATATATGTGCTAAATACAGAGACACTAAATAAATTATAACTTCATTTTTATTATTGTTAATTAATCAATGTAATGAAAATGACATTACTACTTTTAAGATATATATCTCAATCTTTGAAGTATGGTCATTATTATGAATATTCTAGAAGATTTCACGAAGGTTAAATCCATACTATCCACCCAATAATTATTGATAATTAAATTAGAAACTTAGAATCCCTTATTCCAAAATAGACTAAATCACATAAATAACCAGATATGTACATAACAACATCTATAAAACAAACTAGGGTAGATCCATCTTTAATGGGAATCTATAGAGGAATCAAATTTCTTAATGTTAGGAAACCAACTGACAAAAAGATAGAAAAGAGAGATCAACACCTTAGAATTCAGCCCCTTCGAGGGGACAACCTCCTTTACATTACACAAATGAACAATTCTTGGGATGATACAAATGAATAAACCTCCCTTATATATATGGGAGTCTAAGGGGTCACAATGTAATCAAGCCGACATAACAATAATAATGTAAGGGCACAAAAATAACAATAGTGGGTTTCTATGGGGCATACTAATAACAATATGGGGACAATAGGGGCACAATAATAATAATAATAATAAGGGATACAATGACAATAGTAATGGGGGAATCACTAGTATTATAGGGGCCTAACATGCCCCTTTCCTTCCGAAAAGCATTGTCCTCAACACTTGAGTAGTTTTGGATGCTTCTGTATAAAATTCTCATCCTCCCATGTGGAATCTTCAGCGGATAAGTTCTTCCACTTGATGAGATACTCCGAAATTG
>APFE030372782.1:24564-94639 GCA_000404065.3 Pinus taeda
TATTTATACCCCTTATCATAGTCAAACTAGTCGTTATCTAGTCAAATCATATTGTTATCTTTTTAGCCATTACCTTATCAAGAAAATTGAGTCATGGGATACTCTGCCCTATCTATTTAATGTGCAAAGTGAGATCTGCTCATTCAACTTGTCATGACGATGAACCACACTGGTTGGTTCGAAACACGTCGAAATTTTTTTTTCTATGTGATTTTCGCCGAAGATTCTTCAAAAAATTGATATGGATCATAGAAGTCTCAATTCAATAAAAGCATGCATTGTGCACCGGAAGGGAAATGAGATTGATGATGTAGATTGGTGAGTATGAAATGGATCAGGTCATCCTATATCTGGGATCAGATGCGAATGTGTTACCAAAGCAAACAAGGGAACGCATGGGTAGGCCCACATTGCAGTGGTCTCCTATTCAATTACAAATGGCGAACCAACAGAAGCTTTTGCCCATGGGGAGGTTGCAAGGGGTAACAGTTGATATTGAAGGCACAATCACACAAATGGACTTTGAAGTGATAGAGATTGTCGATTACAGCAAGCCCTAACCCACATTGTTAGGAATAGACTGGGCCATTGATCTGAATAGAGTCATCAACCTGAAGAAGTGGAAGATGGTATTTGAGAAAAATTCATTACGCGTAGTAGTCCCACTAGACCCAGTCGAAGGAGCGCGCTACACTGAACCAGTGCCCAACAATGAAAGCGACGATGAGCTGGATTTTATTTACAAGATAACTGTGCAAGACTAGGATTGGGTGAATTTGACTGCAAATGGGAGAATCTCATGGGAACGTGAAAGCTCTTGCACTTCGGATTCAGACAAGGAAATAAAGTGCTAGCAAAATCGGTTGAACGAAGTAACAATGCTGAATTTCAACATGATGATTAGATCATTGCGTTGCGTAACAACAGAGGCCCGAGATTTGCCAAAATATGATGTATTGACAGCGGTGGATGAGTTCTTGAGAAAGTTTGAAAGTGCAATACCAGAACAACAACGGTTTGATGCATCGAAGTGGGTGTTGCACGCAACACCTACTCGTTGGTGGGGAACACATCAAGGAAGTTTTGAGGACTAGCATGGATGTAGAAGGATGATGTGCCTACGATTTGTGAAACGACAACTACGATTACAAGACAAATAATACGGACGAGATGACCCGCACACGCACCTCACGAAATGGGCCAAGGCTTATGGATAAGAACCACAGCCTGAATGGGTAAATTTATTCTACCATACCCTGGATGTAATACCCATGAAATGGTATACTGAGACAGAACTCCGACATGGTATGGGCGAATGGGATGTCTTGGGCAAAGGATTTTTATTAACATTCACATTTGAAGATTGATGGTCAGATATTGTTGATGATGTGCTGCAAGCAATAAAAGCCTCCATCTTCAAAATACCATAGGAGCCATTGGAAATGATGTAGCCAAAATGGGTGGTACAGTTAAGTAGCTTGCTGGAGTGTTATAACATGTAGGTGGAGGATGATGATGACAACCCCCGAAATATTGATATTCCAGAAACCGAAGGCTGTCACGAGGTTTGAGGACCCCGACATCACCGTGCCACTCAAAACAAAGCAGGTAAACATTGGCACAAAAGTGGCCGAAGTACGCGATACTCGGGGACTATTGGGATGACGCTACGATAGATAAGGTCACTGAGTTACTCCGGGAATATCAAGACATGTTCCCGACCAAAATCATGAACTTAAAGGGGATCATTGGCAACCTATGGATGATGAAGATCACTCTGAAAATGGACACGAAACTAGTTAAGCAACGACCTTACCGCTTGAATCCCAAGTATAAAGAAAAGGTCCGCGACAAATTAGACAAAATGCTCGTAGCTAGAATTATTGAACCAACGGAAAAATCCGACTGGGTGAGTCCTATGGTAGTGCAGGAGAAAAAAAAAGGGCGAAATAATAATATGCGTGGACCTCAGGAAGCTTAACAATGCTTGTGTTTGTGATCCATTCCTAACACCATTCACAGATGAAGTACTGGAGATTGTTGGCAGTTAGGAAGCTTACTCGTTCATGGATGGCTTCTCAGGGTACCATCAGATCAAGATTGCGCTGGAAGATAGGAGCAAAACAACCTTCACTATAGAATGGGGCTACTTTCAATACACCGTTATGCCCTTTGAACTGAAGAATACACCAACGATATTGTTGCGCATAGTGGTGGTGGCGTTCAAAGAATACATCCAAAAATTCTGGGAGGTCTATATGGAAGATTGGACTGTGTTTGGCTTAGTTAAGCCCCATGTAACAAGCTTACGGTTGATGCTCGATACTTGCTGCTGACACCAGATTGCGCTGAACCTTAAAAAGTGCACCTTCCTCGTTCCCTTTGGCAACCTGCTAGGCCATGTGGTCTGCAAACAAGGCCTGATGGTGGACCCTATGAAGATTGTTGTTATTCTGAATCTGGAAGCACTACGTAGTGTGAAATATTTATGCTCTACTTTGGGGCACACTGGCTACTATAGGAAGTTTATCAAGAGTTATGCCCAAATAACCGCACCGATGGAAAAGCCATTGAAAACATATGTGACATACTACTGGAATGATGATTGCATGAAGAGTTTGGATGTCCTAAAGGGGAAGCTGGCCTCCGTGCCAATTTTGGTCTTCCTAAAATGGGACGTGGAGTTTCATGTACATGTTGATGCGTCGTGTATCGCGCTGGGAGCTGTACTCACACAAGAGGGCACGGAGGGTGTGGATCACTCGATCGCATTTGTGAGCTGAAGATTGTCGAAAGCATAAAGGAATTACTCTACCACCGAACATGAAGGGTTGGAAATGGTGTACGCACTCCAGAAATACGAACACTATTTACTTGGAGGACATTTCAAGATGTATATCGACCATTCCGCATTGAAATACTTGGTGAAAAACCCTGTATTGGGGGGGCACATATGCAGATGGCTATTACTATTTCAAGAATATGACTTTGAGGTCATTGTTAGGCTGGGATACCTAAATGCAGGACCAGATCACTTATCATGAATTGAGACAGGTGAGGAGCCAACAAATTTGGAGGAGGGAATACCTAATGCACAGCTCTTTGCAGTGCACATCGTGGACAACCATTTCAAAGATATAATCCATTTTTTAACCATAGGGACTATGCCAAAGGAATATTCAATCCAACAGAAGAAGGCGTTGGTGGTGCGCATGACGGACTTTTCTGTCATCGTGGGGCACCTTTACAAAATGGGAAACGATGAGATATTGCGAAGATATGTACCAGAGTTTGAACGAGGATAGATCCTTGCGGAAGCACATGGGGGTGCTGCAGGAGGACACTATGCAGGACGCGTGACTGCACATAAGATTCTTCGCACCAGGCTATGGTGGTTGACCCTGCACTAGGATTCGAAAACGCATTGTAAGGCCTGTGATATATGTCAAAGGACGAGAAAACCATCACGAAGGGATTAGATGCCACTCAATCCACAGATGACACTACAGCCATTCGAAAAATGGGCAATCAACTTTGTTGGGCCGATCAAACCTCAAGGAAAGACAGGTGCGTGCTACATCATCACCGCGATAGAGTACCTGACTTGATGGGTAGAAGCATAGCCATTTAAGGATTGCATGGCCGCTATAGCTGTGAAATTTTTGTTTGACAATGTGTTGACATGATTTGGCTGCTCAAAAATCTTAATGAGTGACTGCAGAACGCACTTCCTGAATGAAACCATTAGCGTGCTCATTGAAGAGTTCTAGGTGTATCATCAACAAGGTACACCATACCACCCACAAGTGAATGGAACAGTAGAATCATTCAATAAAATATTGGAGACTGCGTTGACCAAAATATGTAATGCGCAACGGAACGACTGGGACCTACGCATACCTACTACGTTATGGGCGTATAGGATAGTATGTAAGAAATTGACAGGACAGACACCATTTCGGTTGGTCTATGGTACAGAAGAAATCATGCTGATGGAATATATCGTACCTAGTCTGTGAATAGTAATTCTCATATGCATGTCGAACCACGAAGCTCTGGAAGAAAGCCTCGCGCAATTAGAAGAACTCGAGGAAGAAGGATTTCTGGCTGGATTTCACTAGCAGGTATAAAAGCAGCATGAGAAATCCTGGCACGATTGCCATATCAAGTTGCAAACCTTCAAAGTAAATGACTTAGTGTTGCTGTATGACAGCAAGTTTGAAATATTTCCCCAAAAAATCGAAATGCACTGGTTGGGACCAAATGTGGTAAAAGAGGTTACAGACGGAGGCACGGTCCAGCTAGTCAAACTTAATGGAGAACCCTTCCCAGGAAAAGTAAATGGCAGTCACCTGAAGCCCTACATGGGTGGGCTAGATTTTTGACTAACTGGTCAAAGCATAGTCTTTGCGACCCAAGGAGCCAGATAGGGGAGCGAGACTATAAACACACACACTAGAAGCCAATACTGAAGCAAAGACATGATTTAGATGCAGATGATTCAGAAGCAGGATTGGAGTAGATTCAGCAGATGACAGAACAAGAGTGCTATAGAAATTCGCGCATCATAGGCATAGTTGGAGGGCCTTCGTGTAGAGATCGCTGCACCAGCAGAGTGACTCGGGATGAGTCACCATGATTGTGTTGGGGGCCTGTTGGGCATGGGATCCCTGGCAGCAGGTTTTGGGGCTTAAAGCCCGAGTTTTGATCAATGTAATGTAAAGACTGCATGAAGTTCAGGCGCGGAGTGCAAGAGTCTATGATGAGTCATAGGGTTGTCTGCCCTAAAATAATGTAATTTAATGTAAAGTTGTGTCGGCTTACTCATAGTCTGTGGACCATGGTATTGTATAAATAAATCGAGGCTCTAAGTGTAAAGATAGTTTTTGGACAAGGAATTAGTAGATAGATGCAAAGGCATGGTTAGAAGATAAAAGTGGATACGAAGTGTATGGGGTTGTAGTAGTAGGTAGAGGCTTTGCAGTTGAGTGCGTAGAGGCCTAGTAGAGTCCACAGCTGAGTGTGTGGACCCCTGCAGCTGAGTGCGTAGGGCGGAGTTGAGTCTGTATTGAACTGAACTTGAAGAGAATTATTAATAAATATAAGTTTGTTTCAGCATATTGTGCATCTGTTTCGTGGATCTATATTTTGATGTTATGTATCTGTTCATTTATAAGCGTGCACTTGTATGAATTCTTATTTATAAGCACGCACTGGAGCTGCACAAAGGCAGTACCATAGGATGCAAGAAGCCCACTGGTGCATGTAGCCTAGTAAGCACGAAGGTTGAATTGCATACCTATCGACCCATATCAAACATCCCCTGGGTGTGGAAACCTGGCTCCAACACCCTTCCATACTACTTTGGGTGTGAACTTAGTCCGCACTTCGTGGACTGTTTCCGAAAGGGCTAGTAATACGGGGATTTTCTTGGAAAATCACTTCTGAAATTGGGTCAGGCCCCACTAAGCCAACATCACTATTATGAGCCATGTCTATTGTAAATTGAATTTAATGTAAAGTGGAAGTCCAATGGACACACATGAATATGAAGAGTCATAGGAAGTTTAACAGTCATAAGGGTAGTTGAAGAGTCATAAGGGTCAAGCATCACCCTTGGTTATATCTACCCCCGCATTGTATGAGCAAAGGAATTTTCACTTTGGCTACTCCCAAAAAGCATAGAGAGTTTCAGTTAGTTCTTTGAGGAGTGAGGAGTGCTCCAATGTCCCACTATTGGGGCTAGTGATGCATGATGTAAATATGCGTCTTGGAAATTTTTCTTAATACAGAAGCCTATTCAGGCCAATGTATTTCCATGTATGACTTGTGGATGTTTGTAAGACTATTCTTTGAGAATTTATAATTCATGTTTGTGTCATATGTACTAATATAGTTGAACTATTTCGGTTGTTTTAGTGCTTACCTTGTTGGGAATGTGTTGTATTGGTTATCACAGTTGTCTCATCCTTGTGGACTAATCTGCAGGATACTAGAAAAACCTTTCTCACTCATTGTTATAATGACTGTCACATCCATTTTGCACTATTCTGCTAGATGGTGAACAGATCTTTAACTAGAATTTCGTTTTAATGACTGTCACATCTGTTGTAGACTATTCCATTGGATGATCTACAAACCTTCCTGGTTTGCGTGTGTCTCTTCCTTGATGGCACTATTACCTCTCACTTAGAGGCTCACTTTTCTTCCCCCTTTTGTAGTAAGAGAAACTTGACACAATTGTGTTGCACACTCACCAGGAACACTTACCTTATTGTTCGAAGATACCATTGCATCACTCTCCATTGTTGATAGCTAGAGCCATGGAAAATCTATAAGTATATGGAAACCAAGATTTTCTAGAATTTCTTGTAGATTCACACGCTCATGCAATGTACTAAGGCATAGGACAAGAATCTAATTCTACTTTCAACCAGCGGAAGCCAATAGATCGATGAAAACAATATAAATAAGAAGAAGACAAATAAATGGCACATAACACAAGATGTGTATGGGGAAAACCACTCCTCAAAACTCCTCTATCTGTATTGCATATATCATAAATATGAATGAAGATACAAATCTTGTTCTCACTAGAACAATTATGCACAAGTATGCTCAACTCTCTCAGTTCACAAGCTAGCTCTTGGACAAAACTTAGCCAATTATATAGCTCTCCCAACCCTAAATCTCTTGCGTAATTCCTAGGATGAATAACTTGTATTTAAAGTAAATTCATGCTTCCAAAACTACGCAATCCAAACATAGGATCAATATCTAATGCATGCATGATGTTTACAGTCTAGTAAATAATACAACTGATAATACATTGTCCTTTCACTCTAGTCTCAACCGGGTCTTTCTCAGAATCAACATGCATGAGTTTGTAATGAAGGAATCTTCAGTTAACTAGAGTGAAACTTATGGATGCACTAGTGCACCAACTAACTGTTAACTCTCTATTAGTTCCTCAATCGGTTTGGAACTAATTTAAGTGAACATAACTCAGTAAACTGAGTGACCTGATTTCCAACTCAATTTAAACTCATACTAGACCCCTAAAACTTAGGGAGAACATATACATGAATATAGAAACACTTCCAACTCAAAATTCCTAAGCTAATTAAGTTAATTAAATATTTATAAGTTGCTATGAGAATAGAATTCAATTTTATTGGTTTGGAGATTTCTGTGGAGTGGTTTCTGAGAGACTGAAATCGGATATTCCATAGTGCTCATCTTTTTATTTTTCGATGTTTCGAGCCTAGACCAAGACTCATCATCAGGACTGATATACAGAGAAGAGAAAAGTGTGTGATAAATATGGTGTAGGAGGGCTGCTGAGTTGATAAGCTGACCTATTGATTATTTAATAATAATATTTTAATCTTATTTTAATTAATTCTTATAATATTATCAAGTTATATTATTGAATGTATTATTATCTGTGCGTTAATTTTTTTATTTTTTATTATTAGTAGTATTATTTTTTATTTTATTTTATTATTTATCTTATTTTATTTTATTTTATTTATTTATTTATTTATTATTATTATTATTATTTTAGGATCTTAGTAAATATTATATTGTTAATAATTTTTTTCTAATCTTATTTTATTTTGGTTTTTTTATTTTAATTATTATTTATTTAATTATTTTTTATTTAATTTTAATTTTTTTGATTTAATGCAATGTTTAATAGGTTTTGATTTTATAATTGTATTAATTATTTTTAATTTTTTTTATTTTTATTTTTATATTTTTTATTTTTTAGTAAAAATCACCTACTTAACCTAGAATCTAATTTCTTGTTAAAGTGCAAAGATTATAGGATAATGTTTCTATATTTATAAGGTATTTTATTATTATTAATCTCATAGTTTTTTAAAATATTGTTAATTTAACCTTATTAACTAAAATAAAAACCGTGAGATTAGTTTTATATTGTTATATTAATTAATATAATTAATTAATGAAAAAGCTATTATATATATTTATATATATAGCTTTTCCATTAATAATTATATTAATAAATATAACAATATTATATATAACTTGTTTCTAGTAATATCTATATATATATATATAATATATATATATATAGATATTACTAGAAACAAAGTTCTTAAGAGTTTGAGTTAAAGGATTAGGTTTGATTTTTATAATTGTATCAATTTTTAGCAACCAATTTCTTTTTGAGTAGTTTTATATTTATTTAAAGACACGCCTAGATATATTAAGACACAAAGGTCATATTCTTATAGGATGCTAAGTTAAGCGAGGGATTTGCTTAGACTGGGAAAGATGAGGGGAGGAAGGGGTATGAGGAAGGAAGGGATAACTTAGTCATGGGGGGTAAGTAGAGAGTTCCAATTTATACTAATTTCCAAGTCTCCATCTCTATTAAGGTTACGAGGGTGTTTTATGATTTCAATAGCCTCACGAACTTTCCACTTGAAATGGTGTTTTTCATTCACAATGACCTTAGTGTCTTCAAGGCATATATGATGGTTTGTTTTACGTACATGCTCAGCTAAAGCTGAAGAGCATGTTCTTTCTTTACGAATATCTGCACTATGCTCTTTGAGTCTAATCCTCACAAACCTGCCAGTTTCCCCTATATATTGTTCTCCACAAGAGTAGTTGATGATATAAACAACTTTCTATTATAGTTGTTCTTGGTTGTCCTTTACCGATTTCAATATTTGTTTGATAGTTGACAAGGGTTTGAATGAAGTTTTGATATCTTTCTTTCTGAGAATTTTGGCTAGCTTGTCATTGACCCCTTGAATGTATGGAAGGTAGGCATTAGAAGTCATGGGTTTTTTTGATTTGTTTATATTGTTTCCAGATTTGGCCTTTTGCATGGCTTTGAAAATGCTTTTATTATTGTATCCTAAGTTGGAAAAATGTTTTTTTTAAGTATGTAATCTCTTCTTCAATGTGGTTTTCATCTGAAATTCTACAAGCTCTAGTGAAGAGAGTCTATAGTACCCCCATCTTTTGAGTCGGGTGGTGATGTGATTCTCAGTTTAAATCAAGGACACATTAAACTAGAATTTCTTGTTTCCATTTCTCAACACTCCCTCTCAATAAGAAAGGGATTATCAACTACCCTGATCATGTCTTTGTGAAACTCGAATTTACATCTTGACAATGCCTTTGTCAAAATTTCAACATCTTGATCCTTTATGGGTATGTACTCTGACAACATAATCTGCCTCAATACACAATCTCTGAGATGATGATATCATGTATCAGTATCCTTGGACCTATCATGGAAAACTAGATTTTCAAAGAGTTTCATACAACTCTGATTATCATAGTAAATCATAGTTGGATCAATCTACTGATCAAACAAACTAACCAGGATCTCCCTCATCCAGATGACCTCACATGCTTCTTGACTCGCAACCATGTACTTTGCCTCTACCAAAATTAGTGCAACCAATCTTTGTTTCCTAAAGTACCAAGAAACTATCACTAACCTAATACTGAAGATCCCTCCTGATGTGTTCTTCCTGACAGATGGACTCCTTGCCTAATTGACATTGGTGAAACCCTAAATCTTCCCTCCCTCTATTTATCCGTAAAATAATCCATATTGAGAAGTGCCCCTCAAGTATCTCAACACATGCTTTTCCACCTTCCAATACTAGTTGGTAGGCCTAACCATCACTTGACTAAGCTAGTTAACTACATAACACATATCTAGTTGTGTGTTCACAAAGTACATGAATGAACCCACAAGGTATCTATAAAAAATATCTTCAACTACTTCCCCTAAAGTAGCATCCTCCTTCCTTTAGTTACCAGTTAGATGAGTCTCCATGGGTTTGTGGCTCTCCATGTAAAATCTCCTGAGTATCTCATTGGCATGCTTTCCTTGAGACACAAACAACTCCCCATCTCCCTCCCATACCTCCATGCCAAGAATGTAATGCATGAGCCCCATGTCCTTCATCTCAAACTCTCTTGCAAGGTCCTCCTTGCAAGAATTGATCAAATAATCGTCACCTGTCAGTATGAGATCATCAACATAAAGTAAAATGATAAAAATGTTTACCTTTGACCACTATGTGGTACATGTTATCATCCCCTTCACTATTAATGAAGCCCAACCCAGTGAAGTAGCTATCTATCTTGGTGTACCAAGCACATGGTGCTTGCTTCAACCCATACAATGCTCTCTTAAGCCTGCAAACATGCGACTCATGGTCAAAGTTCTCAAAATCTTCAGGCCGCTCTATGTACACCACTTCCTTAACCATGCCTTTAAGGAAGGTTTTCTTCATATCCATCTGATGTATCTTCCAACCCATATGTGCTGATAGTGCAAATATCGATCTGATTGATTATTACCTTGTAATAGGAGCAAAGGTCTCATCATAGTCAATCCCCTCTACTTGTGAAAAGCCACATGCCATAAGTCTAGCCCTATGCTTCTCGACACTACCATTTACAACTTACTTTATCTTGTAAAGCCAGTGAGATTTTTCCACTAACTTGTCCTTCAGTCTTGAGACCACATACTAAATACTATTATGTACTATGGAGTCATACTCCTCCACTATGACGTCAACCCAAATAGGCTCTTGCACTACTTCCTTAAAGGAAGATGGCTTTGTCACAACACATTCACCCATAAGATCCATGTATCCAATGTACATCTCAGGTGACCTCCTCTGCCTGTGATGAGAAGTGGGTGATCCCACATTCTCCCGTGCATCATCCAACAATTTGTTAGCCTCTCTGGTGTGGTTTATTCCCTCTCTTGAAGACTCTGCCTAAGTGGATGTCTCCACTCTCGTATCCTCACCATGTGGTTACTCCACACCAATCTGAGGCTTATCAACCTTAGGAGCTAAAATATCCTCATCCACAAGTAGCTCAAGCTCCCTCTCAAGGGAAACTCGCATGGCCTTCTCCTCATCAAATCTGACATCCCTGTGAACCACAATAATCCTAGTGGTCGGAAAATACGCCTGATAGTTGTGAGGTATATCAGTGTACCCTAAAAATATCCCCAACTCTGTCATCATCTCAAGCTTCTTTTGTGAATCTTTGGTCACATGGAGATATATCGATGACCCAAAATCATAAAGTGATGAACATCTGGCCTCTTACCGAAATAAGCCTCCTCTGGTGTCTTCATCTCAAGTATCCGATGTGGGCTACGATTCTGAACATAAATCATTATGTTGCATGCCTCAGCCCACAAGTGTATTGGTAGGCCTTGATCATGAAACATCACCCTTGTTGCCCCTACTATTCTTTTCTTCTTCCTCTCGGCCACCCCATTCTACTGAGGGTTATGGGGTGTCATCCACTCCCATCTAATCACTTCGGCTTCACAAACATTCTTAAACTCATTCGAGACATACTCACCATTGTTATCACTCCATAGAGATTTAACCTTGTTTCCCGACTCTTTCGTCACCAATGCTTTAAACTCACAAAATTTTGTGAAGTTTTGATCCTTTTTCTGCATGAAAAATATCCAACATGTATGAGAATAATCATCAACAAATATAACATAATACCTGTGTTTGGTTTTGGATGTTGTCAAGAATGGTCCACACACATCTGAATGGACTCACTCTAGAATAGCCTTTGCTCGATTGTCTCTGTCATGAAAGGAAGACTTGGTGTATTTTACCAAAGTACACCCCTTACATGTATCAACTTTCTCAAGCATACCTTTCATAAGACTGATAGAGATCTGCTCCAACATATTCAAACCCCCATGATGCAAGTGGTTGAATCGCCTGTGACAAAACTCGCCAATGTCTAAAATCTGCACCCTTTATGATTTTATGCTTAAAGTAGCACACCGCTCTACCTCCAGCTTATAAATATTCTTCACCTGAACCCCTATATTCTTTTCTTGACCTGTGGATATGTGTCAAAACATATTCACCCATAAGATCCATGTATCCAATGTACATCTCAGGTGACCTCCTCTGCTTGTGCTGAGAAGTGGGTTCTCCCACATTCTCTTGTGCATCATCCAACAATCTGTCAGCCTCTTTGGTGTGGTTTCTTCCCTCTCTTAAAGACTCTACTTGAGTGGATGTATCCATTCCTAGATCCTCTCCATGTGGCTACTCCACATCAATCTGAGGCTCCTCAACCTTAGGAGCTAAAAGCTCCTCATCCACATGTAGCCCAAGCTCCCTCTCAAGGGAAAATTGCATGGCCTTCTCCTCATCGAATCTAACATCCCTACAAACCACTATCATCCCATTGGTTGGCAAGTACACCTGATAGTTGTGAGGTATATAAATGTACCCTAAAAATATGCCCAACTCTATTGTCAGCTCAAGCTCCTTTCGTGAATATTTGGTCACATGGAGATATAACCATGACCAAAAAATCTTAAAGTGACGAACATCTGGCCTCTTACTAGAATAAGCCTCCTCTAGTGTATTCATCTCTAGTATCTGATGTTGGCTATGATTCTTAACATAAACCATTTTGTTGCACGCCTCAGCCCACAAGTGTAGTGGTAGGCCCTAATCATGAAACATCGCCCTTTCTGCCCCTACTATTCTTTTGTTCTTCCTCTTGTCCACCCCATTCTATTGAGGGTTATGGGGTTTCATCCACTCTCATTTAATCCCTTCGGTTGCACAAACATTCTTAAACTTGTTTGAGACATAATCACCACCATTATCACTCTATAGAGCTTTAACCTTATTTCCTGACTCTTTCTCCACCAATGCTTTAAAATCAAAAAACATTTTGAAGGTTTGATCCTTTTCCTGCATGAAAAATATCCAACATTTATGAGAATACTCATCAACAAACATAAAATAATATGTGTCTAGATTTGGATGATATAGAGAATGGTCCACACACATATTAATGGACTCACTCTAGAATAGCCTTTGCTCAACTGTGTCCTGTTGTGAAAGGAATACTTGGTGTATTTTTCCCAAAGTACACCCCATGCATGTATGAACTTACTTAAGCATACCTTTCATAAGATTGATAGAGATCTACTCCAATATCTTCAAAGCCGCATGATGCAAGTAGCCCGATCATCTGTGCCACAACTTGCTAATGTCTCAAATCTACACCCTTTCTACTTTTTTGTCTCAAAGCAGCACACTGCTATACCTCCCGCTTATAAAGATTCTTCACCAAAATCACTATCTTCTTTTCTTGACCTGTGGCTATGTGTCGAAGGAATGCCTTTCCTTTTGAGAAGATCACATCATAGACTCTATCCTCAAGCATGGTGATGGATAACGATTTCTTCTTCAACAGAGGCACATACATAACATTCTTACATGTGCATGGAGCCCCATTCTCCCTCTAAAAAGTAATCATGCCCAATCCAGTAACACTCTACTTCACGTCGTCACCCATCTCGATATGCATCTGGAGATCTTTCTTCTCTATGTCACTGAATAACTCTTTGTCACCAGTCATGTGAAATGAAGATCCACTATCTAAGTACCATACACTTCCTATCATTGATAACACCATGCATTCAATGAGGGAAAAGTCCAATTCGAATTGAGAGGGAAAAGCTTCACCTGTCGCTCCTCCTAAGGAATTCTTCTTGGTCTTCTTGAGTGGACAATTTGTAGAAAAATGGCCCAGCTCATGACAATGAAAGCACTTAACTTTCATCATGACTTTCTTCTTACCTCCATGATAATAATATGATTTGGAATGGGAATATTTCCCCTTCCCCTTCTTTTCCTTAATCGCTAAGGCACAATTATAATTATCATGAGTCTTTGATAAAGATCCATCCTTATTGTTCCTCCTAATCTCCTCCTGCATCAAATCCGACTACAATCATTCCTAATATGAAAGATTCTCATGACCATTGACAGAGTCTTAATAACTATGCCAACTCTTTAGGAGTCCTAGAGGATAAAGACTAACCATATCACCCTCAGAAACCGTGATTCCAACACTTCCAAATTGATCATGACACTGAGTGAACTTGGTCAAATATTTTGGAATTGTCTCACCTTTCTCCATTTTGATTTTCTGAATTTTGTCCTTCAGTTCCAATTTCCTTTGGTAGTTGTTGTTCTGATATAATTCTCTGATTGCTTTCCATATAGCATATGGATTTTCCTTGGCATGGAGACTCGAGACAATGTGGTCTCAAACTCCCTCAAGGATTACCTGCCTTGCCTTCACCACACACTTCTTCCATTCAACAAAATTTTGTGCATCTGATGTTGTTGGCTTAAGAATTTATTGATTAATGAATTCCTTGAATCCATTATCCTCTAGCACAACCTCCATTCTATCCCTCGAGGCTATAAAATTCAACCTGCCTTCCAAGGTATACTTGCACCACAAATCGTAGGACACCATCTACCAATCCTGAAGTATGTATTACAAATTCAAATTTCACCTATAACCCAAAACTCAAAACTTCTAAATCTACTGTAGTATACTATTCTGAGCTTTGATACCATGTAGAATTTCCTATATATTCACAAGCTCATTCAATGCACTAAATCAGAGGACAAGAATCTACTTCTACTTTCAACCAGTGGAAGCCAATAGATCGATGAAAGCAATATGAACAAGAAAAAGATAAATCAATGGCACATAACACAAGATGTGTCTCGTGAAATCCACTACTCAAGAACCCACTATATGTATTGGATATATCAAAAATATGAGTGAAGATACAAATATTGTTCTCACTAGAACAAGTCCACACAGGTATGCTTAACTCTCTTAGCTCAATAACTAGCTCTTGGCTAACACTTAACCAATTTTTCAGCTCTCCAAGACCCTAATATATTGCATAATTCCTAGGATGAATAGCTTGTATTTAAAGAGAATTCATGCTTCCAAAACTATGCAATCCAAACATAGGATCAATCTCTGGCACATGCATGATATTTACACTCCAGTAAATAATACAATTGATAGTACATTGTCCCTCCACCCTAGTCTCAACTGAGTCTTTCTTAGAATCAACATGTATGAGTTTATGATGAGAGGGAATCTTCAGTTAACTAGAGTGACACTTTTGGATGCACTAGTGCACCAACTGAATGTTAACTCTCTATTAGTTCCTCAAACAGTTTGGAACTAATTTAACTGAACATAACTCAATAAACTGTGCGATCTAATTTTCAATTCAATTTAAACTCAAAATAGGCCCTGAAAACTTAGGGAGAACATATAAATGACGACATAAATACTTCCAGCTTGAAATTCCTAAGCTAATTAAGTTGATTAAACTTAATTAACTATTTACAAGTTGCTATGAGAATAGAATTCTATTTTAATTCTCAGTTTAATTCAAGGACAAATTAAACTATAATTTCTTATTTCCATTTCTCAATAGCCTTTATACCAAATGGGACTCATACACCAAACGGTGTGAGGTCTGGTTGGTACTTGATATCAAGGAGATCTCCTTGGTTGACAGATTTCCAGCACTATCAATAGTATGTATTGCCCAGGTGGATGATTAAGAAACATGTCTTCCCCTTTTATTTATATCCATTAAAGGGGCTCCATGAATTGGTGAAGAGACACATCTATTGGACAAATTCTACTTGAATCCTACATGACTTGAAAACCAATAATTACTTATCAACTTCAAAACTTCATTTCTCCTCTTGTACACCTCGAAACTCGAAGATTCTCAAAGCATTAGATGCTCCTTTCCACCCTTTATCATCTCATGCCATCACATGTAGAAATGTTCTTCAGAAATTTCCCCAAATAAGATTTGGTGAAAAACCCCATCCTTAGGTTTGAAGCCCATAAGTGACTCTTGTGGTGATTTTCTCTCCAAACCCTAAACCTTAGAGCTTGGAGTACCTCCCAAGCTAAAAAAATAAACAAAGCCATTTTTGTTGTTGTTTATTTGATGTATTCTTGAGAACACCTTGTCTTCCACCTCCTCATGCCCTGGTGATACGAAACCTTAATGATCTTAAGTCTTCAGTTCTGGTTGTAAGTTGGTGTCCCTTTGCTTTTGTTTGATAGATGATCTTGCATGCTCAGTTGCAAAGATTTATTTATGCATGCTTCCCTTCTACATCTCCTCCCTCTTCATCATGTCATGGTGTGAGAGAGTACTTACATATGCAATTCACTCATGACACGATGATATTAATTTGAAAAACCCTAGTCTCGGATAGAGCATTTGAATTCATAAAATGGATCAAGATTGGGTGACAAGTCAGAGAGAGAATGCCCTATGACTGTGTAATTGCAGATTTCAAGCAACCAAGGGTCAGGATTGATCATTGTGTTGGCTTATTGGGGCCTGACCCAGGTTTACAGGTGATTTAGCCAAGAAAATACCAGTACTACTGGCTCTTTCAACAACAATCCGTGGAGCACGGATTGAGGTCTCACTTGAAGTAGTATGGGAGGGTGCTAGAACTAGGTTTGCACACCCTTGGAATGTCTGATGGGATTTTGGAGGTCTTCAGTCTGACCTATCGCTACATGCACTTTCGATCCCTTTGCAACCTACGGTGCGACTTCCGTGCAACCTTACTCAGGGCACGACCCGTATAATACCCAAGTCCCTTGCTAATTAACAGATTACTTAACTTATGTGTATGCAATTTATGGTTGTTCCAACATATCTAGCAATCATATATGTG
This sequence comes from Pinus taeda, assembly GCA_000404065.3. Taxonomy (NCBI): domain Eukaryota; kingdom Viridiplantae; phylum Streptophyta; class Pinopsida; order Pinales; family Pinaceae; genus Pinus; species Pinus taeda. Next base: position 41,181 of record APFE030372782.1, read on the forward strand.
CGCATCATACATAAACGAATACAAACATAAAGAAGATAATGCACAACAATTACAAAAAAATAGGAATCAACTTCTCTTTATTTAATCTTCAATATTCTTTACAAACTCGACACCGCCCTATCCACTCAGTTGTAGGGATCTGTGCACTCAGCTACGGACTCTACTAAGTCTCTACACACTTAGTTACAGAGCCTCTTCCTACTACTATGACCTAATAAACTTAGAAACCTATTCTAAGCTTGAACCATTCCTTTGCTACTTTCTCTATCATCTACTATCTTTACAACTTACATCCTTGCTCTATTTATACAATCCCATGGTCCACAGACCATGGGTAGGCTAACATGACTTTACATTACATTACATTACTTTAGGGTGGACAACCTTATGACTTAACCTCTACTTCGCGCTCCACGCCTGCAATTCACGGAGTCTTACAAAGCCTTTGACCAAAACTTGGGCTTTGAGCCCCAAAACCTACTGTGGGGGGATTCCATGCCCAAAAGGCCCCCAAAACAATCATCGTGACTTGTCCCAAGCCACTTTGCTAGTGCGGTGATCTGGGCACGGAGTGCCTCCATATGTTCCTACACTGCATGGAGGTCTGCAGTGCACTATTCTATTGTTTGTTGGACCTGCTGCATGCATTCTTCTAAATCATCTGTGTCTGACTTGAGCCACTTCTAGTGCTTGTGTTTATAGTCCTGTTATCACAAAGCCCAACCCTAATAGGCTGTTGATCAGGAAGACTTTGAGTAACTATTTCAAACCAAAGTTTTGGTTGAGGCTCCTCCTCAGCCTGAGAGGGCTCTCTCAAAGGGTCAATGATATTGATTAAAGATATGGATAGATGGCTAAATCTATGGTTTGTGATTTTATAGGTTTATAGGTTGAAAGATGAAGGCTGGTTACCATTGCGCTATGGAGTCAAAGTATGTTTCGATGCCTGAGCGAGATCAGCTTAACATGAAATTCAGGACATAGAGAGTTTTTATACATCAACAAAACAAAGATACAATGCAAGGAAACACAGTTTATAAATACATGAAGGAAGTTAGAGCATCATTGATGAGTTCTAAGTAACATGTATTCATACCACTGCAAGTAAGTGAAAGAGGAAAGCCATGAGACAATAGGACATTAATACTCTCTTAGAATCCTGAGTAGTGAAGCCAAAACATTCTACCTAGCATGGAAGTCAAGGCATTATAGAGTTCAAGTGCAAAAATTAAAATATAAAACAGTGAAACACAGTTAGTTTATCTATGAAAGAAGTTAGAGCATCATTGATGATTTCTGAGTATCATAAAGTAAACACCATTGCAATGTAACTATTGTAAGATTCCATCAAAACAAGAACATACAAGAACTCTTCATGAATCTTAAGTTGTCTAAGTAGAAACTCCGCATTAGGTTAAAAATATACACAGTCTGCACATAGAGCAGCATCTGAGCCAAAAAGTCTCCAACCCTTTGCTAATTCAACCTCTTGCTTTATATATAGCATTTACAATATGAATTCCCTCATCCCTTATCAAGGGAATTCAAATTTACTATGAGTGACACCTATTCTTACCATAAAAACAACTATTAAATACAAATGACAGCTAACTAGCAGTCCTAGAGACCTAATACAACTAGGAGTGTAACTCCTTATTATGAATAATCCACCTTAACTAAACATTGAATGCATTCTTTGATAGTTGCAACCTCATGAGGTCGAATTTGATGAAGCCTCCCACGTTGTCACTTACTGTTGATGATAAACCCTAGAAATTAGGGAACATGTTTCCCTATTTTTAGGTTTAGGATCCTTGAAAATGGCACGTGGGACAGAGCCTTTATCTTCTCATCCATGACATATTTTATGAAACTGAACGATTTTTTTGTATTCCATGTTGTCTATAACAAAAACCTCTCTTGATTTTTTAAAACACTTCCCCAGCTGTCCAGAATTGGTCCTTGAAAAACACATGTAAAATAGGAAAAATTCGTTCTCTGAAATTAGGGTTTAAAAGAAAGCTTAGTATCTCCCAGCTGCAAACACTTATAAGGAAAGTGAGATAGGTTATTGTATCTAGAGAGTGGATGAAGAGAAACCTCCTTCAAAATTCCAAAATACCTTTTCTTGTGACTAGAAACCGATCTTGAAAATGACTGTTAAAACCAGAAGACAAAGCTTGACTTTCAACAGTTTCATAGCGCACGTTTAACCATAAATTCCTCCCACCTCAGAACGCATTTGAAGAAACTGAAAGATATTTTTGTAGCTTAGTATGTTAGGAAGAAAAGCCTCTTTCAGTTTTAAAAATTAAGTTCTTAGTTGCTAGGAACATTTCTAGAAGTTGACTAGTAAAAGCAGAAAACAGAGACTTTTATGCTAAAACAGGCTTTTTCAGGGGTTTCGTAGCACGCTACGAACTCCTATTTCAGAATCCACGATTTCGTAGCGTGGCTAGTGCAAATTCTAGATTTTGCACTACAAAAACTCCTAGGCAGTTTTGTAGTGAATGAAAACCTTGACACAAGTTTGACACATGGAATTTTAGGTGCAATGTGAGATCAGTGATAGGTAAAACCAGAGTGTTGACCCTATTTGACAATGCCAACAAGACTCCCTTCTAGATCCTAGACTCTAAAACAAGCCATGGAAAGACTGGACCAAGACTAACACCAAACCTTTGGAATCAAAATGATGTTCAAAATTTAGGAATTTTTTTCAGTGATAACGGTGGCTCCACTAGGGATAGTGTGCCCTTGTGGTATACTAAGAACCTATAGCTCCAGTGCCGCTATCCATTCTCTAGAATAAAACTCTGAAATTCTGCCCAATCTGCTCCTAGAGCCTTTAATGATTTTCTGCAAGAAGAATTCAAACTGCACCTACTGAAATAGATGGTCAGTCAACCTACCCTAAGCTTATTTGCATCTACCTACCTACCCTATCAGCTGCAATCTCCACTTGTAGCTCAAGAAACATGAAACTTCCAATGAAGTCAGTCATCGATCTGATCTGACACTTGAATCTCTAGACTATGCTTGAAGCAAAAATAAACCAGCTACTGAAATAACCAAGGCAGCATGAGGTGTAACTGTTCTTCAAGATGAAAATATAACTGGAAGCCTGAACAGTAAATATTTTCCATGTAGTCAACTATAGGGTCAAAAAACACATGGTTAGTTTCATGATTCTCATAACATTCTATATCTTCAAAAAACTGATCGTCAACCACACAAAATTCCTTTGATAAGTTATCCAACTGCCTTTCTACATGATTTCCATAGACAATGTAATTTTCCTCACTATTATGATCATTCTTTGAAGTAATTTGTTGTAAGGAATTACATAAATGATCAACCTTTTCCTCTGCCTAAGGGTTATAAAATTTTTCTTCCATTATTTCTTCTTGGTGTTTGCAATTATTTTCATCTTTATTATGATCCGAAGACTGACAAGTCTGCTGCATCTCTACATCAATCTCAGAGGATGTAATATGATTTTCATAAGTAAACCCATGTTGATTTTCATGCTGCATTTCATGGGATGTTATCCTTTCTTCTTGGTGTTGAAATGTATTTTTATGAAGAGCCTCTAAAATTTCTTCATCCATGAATTCATCATCATCATAACAATCCTCCAAATATTGAATAAGACTCAAAGAATGTTTACAACAATTTTTTACCAGCAATAAGGAAGGATGACATTATTTATACATCTCATAGAATTCATCATGAAAATTAGCAAACGAATATATTGAACCATTTTCCAAGCTTTTATACCAAGACCATGCTTTTCCTTCTACATTGGTCATAAACATCCTCATGAGACAATCTTCAGGGAACTGAACCTTAAGATTGCGTACATGCATATGGAACCTAACCAAATGAAGAGCATCATTGTCTTTCTTTTCATCTATGAATATTGGAAGATCATATAACCAATCAACCTTTGGCATAGGATTTGGAAAACCAAGGATATGAGACCGATTCATAGGGGCATACCTGGCATTCATTCTTGCAATGGAAATCATTTTGAAACTTCATCAAGCTACTGATCTTCTAGTAGTGGAGTCACCTTCCAATTTTTTATTTGATGTGTGGAGTCGCCAAGGTAGTTTGCAGCCTTAAAAAAATTCTGAGCTCCTGCTACCTTCAGAAGTTCAGCTTCTTAGTTTCGGGAATGAATAATCTTCAGACTCTCGGCAGACGCACCAAAATGTTATCACAAAACCCAACCCTGATAGGTTGTTGATTAAGAATACTTTGAGTAACTATTTCAAACCAAACATTTGGCTGAGGCTTAGCCTCCTCAGCCTAAGAGGGCTCTCTCAAAGGGTTAATGATATTGATTAAAGATATGGATAGATGGCTAACTCTATGGTTTGTGATTTTATAGCTTTATAGGTTAAAAGATGAAGGATGGCTACCATTGGGCTATGGATTCAAAGTATGTTTTAGTACCTGAGCAAGATCATCTTAACATGAAATTCATGGGATAAAGAGTTTTTATACATCAACAAAACAAAGATACAATGCAAGGAAACATAGTTTATAAATACATGAACGAAGTTAGAGCATCATTGATGAGTTCTAAGTAACATGTATTCATACCACTGCAAGTAAGTGAAAGAGGAAAGCCATGAGACAATAGGACATTAAAACTCTCTTTGAATCCTGAGTAGTGAAGCCAAAACATTCTACCTAGCATGGAAGTCAAGGCATTATAGAGTTCAAGTGCAGAAATGAAAATATAAAACAGTGAAACATAGTTAGTTTATCTATGAAAGAAGTCAGAGCATCATTGATGAGTTCTAAGTATCATAAGTAAACACCACTGCAATGTAAGTATTGGAATATTCCATCAAAACAAGAACATACAATAACTCTTTATGAATCTTGAGTTGTCTAAGTAGAAACTCTGCATTAGGTTAAAAATATACACAGTCTGCACATAGAACAGTAGCTGAGCCAAAAAGTCTGCAACCCTTTGCTAATTCAACCTCTTGCTTTATATATATCATTTACAATATGGATTCCCTCATCCCTTATCAAGAGAATTCAAATTTGCTATGAGTGACACCTATTCTAACCATAAAAGCAACTATTAAATACACTATGATAGCTAATTAGCAATCCTAGAGACCTAATACAACTAGGAGTGTAACTCCTTATTATGACTAAACCACCTTAACTAAACATTGAATGCATTCTTTGATAGCTGCAACCTCATGAGGTTGAATTTGATGAAGCCTCCCACGTTGTCACTTACTGTTGATGATAAACCCTAGAAAATAGGGGGCATGTTTCCTTGTTTTTAGGTTTAGGATCCTTGAAAATGGCACGTGGGACAGAGCCTTTATCTTCTCATCCATGAAATATTTTACAAAACTGAAGGATTTTTTTGTAGTCCATGTTGTCTAGAACAAAAACCTCTCTTGGTTTTTTCAAACACTTCTCCAACTGTCCAAAATCTATCCTTGAAAAACATGTGTAAAACAGGAAAAATCCGTTCTCTAAAATTAGGGTTTCAAAGAAAGCTTAGTATCTCCCAACTAAAAAAACTTATGAAGAAAGTGAGATATGCTATTGTATCTGGAGAGTTCATGAAGAGAAACCTCCTTCAAAATTCCAAAATACCGTTTCCTGTGACCAGAAACGGATCTTGAAAAAGACTGTTAAAACCAGAAGACAAAGCTTGACTTTTAGCAATTTCGTAGCGCAAGCTTAACCATAAATTCCTCCCACCTCAGAACGAATTTGAAGAAGCTAAAATATATTATGTAGCTTAGTATGTTACGAAGAAAATCCTCTTTCACATTTCAAAATTGAGTTCTGAGTTTCTCAGGAACCCTTATGGAAGTTGACTAGTAAAAGCAGAAAACATAGACTTTTATGCTAAAACAAGTTTTTCGGGGGTTTCGTAGCACACTACGAAAGCTCCTAGTTTAGAATCCACGATTTCGTAGCATGGCCAGTGTAAATTCTAGGTTTTGTGCTACGAAAACTCCTAGGCAGTTTTGTAGTGCATGAAAACCTTGACACAAGTTTGACACATGGAATTTTAGGTGTGATGTGAGATCAGTGATAGGTAAAACCAGAGTGTTGACCCTATTTGACAATGCCAACAAGACTCCCTTCTAGGTCCTAGACTCTAAAACAAACCATGGAAAGATTGGACCAAGACTAACACCAACCCTTTGGAATCAAACTGATGTTCAAAATTTAGGAATTTTTTCAGTGATAATGGTGGCTCCACTAGGGATAGTGTGCCCTTGTGGTATACTAAGAACCTGTAGCTCCAGTGCCACTATCCATTCTCTAGAATAAAACTTTGAACTTCTACCCAATCTGCTCCTCAAGCCTTTAATGATTTGCTGCAAGAAGAATTCAAACTGCACCTACTGAAATAGATGCTCAGTCAACCTACCCTAAGCTTATTTGCATCTACCTACCTACCCTATTAGCTAAAATCTCCACTTGTAGCTCAAGGAACATGAAACTTCCAATGAAGCCAGTGATCCATCTGATCTGACACTTGAATCTCTTGACTATGCTTGAAGTAAAAATAAACCAGATACTGAAATAACCAAGGCAGCATGAGGTGTAACTGTTCTTCAAGATGAAAATGTAACTGGAAGCCTGAACAGTAAACCTTTTCCATGTAGTCAGCTATAGGGTCAAAAAACACATCGTTAGTTTGATGATTCTCGTAACATTCCATATCTTCAAACAACTAATCCTCAGCCACACAAAATTCCTTTGATAAGTTATCCAACTACCTTTCTGCATGATTTCCATAAACAATGTAATTTTCCTCACTATTATGATCATTCTTTGAAGTAATCTGTTGTAAGGAATTACATAAATGATCAACCTTTTCCTCTGCATGAGGGTTATAAAACGTTCTTCCAGTATTTCTTCTTGGTGTTTGAAATTATTTTCATCTTTATTATGATCCGAAGACTGACAACTTTGCTACATTTCTACATCAATCTCGGAGGATGTAATATGATTTTCATAAGTAAACCCATGTTGATTTTCATGTTGCATTTCATGGGATATTATCCTTTCTTCTTGGTGTTGAAATGTATTGTTATGAAGAGCCTATAAAATTTCTTCATCCATGAATTCATCATCATCATAACAATCCTCCAAATATTGAATAAAACTCAAAGAATTTTTACAACAATTTTTTACCAGCAATAAGGAAGGATGACATTCTTTATACATCTCATAGAATTCATCATGAAAATTAGCAAGCGAATATATTGAACCATTTTCCAAGCTTTTATACCAAGACCATGTTTTTCCTTCTAAAGTGGTCATAAACATCCTCATGAGACAATCTTTAGGGAACTGAACCTTAAGACTGCGTACATGCATATGGAACCTAACCAAATGAAGAGCAGCATTGTCTTTCTTTTCATCTTTGAATATTGGAAGATCGTCTAACCAATCAACCTTTGGCATAGGATTTGGAAAACCAGGGATATGAGACCAATTCATAACGGCATACCTAGCATTCATTCTCGCAATGGAACTCATTTTGAAACTTCATCAAGCTACTGATCTTCTAGCAGTGCAGTCACCTTCCAATTTGTTATTTGATGTGTGGAGCCGCCAAGGTAATTTGCAGCCTTAAAAAATTGCTGAGCTCCTACTACCTTCAAAAGTTCAGCTTCTTAGTTTCGGGAATGAATAATCTTCAGACTCTTGGTAGATGCACCAAAATGTTATCACAAAACCCAACCCTGATAGGCTGTTGATTAGGAAGACTTTGAGTAACTATTTCAAACCAAACTTTTGGCAGAGGCTTAGCCTCCTCAGCCTGAGAGGGCTCTCTCAAAGGGTTAATTATATTGATTAAAGATATGGATAGATGGCTAACTCTACGGTTTGTGATTTTATAGGTTTATAGGTTGAAAGATGAAGGCTGGCTACCATTTGGCTATGGAGTCAAAGTATGTTTCAGTACCTGAGCAAGATCGGATTAACATGAAAGTCAGGGCATAGAGAGTTTTTATACATCAACAAAACAAAGATACAATGCAAGGAAACACAGTTTATAAATACATGAAGGAAGTTAGAGCATCATTGATGAGTTCTAAGTAACATGTATTCATACCACTGCAAGTAAGTGAAAGAGGAAATCCATGAGACAATAGGAAATTAAAACTCTCTTTGAATCCTGAGTAGTGAAGCCAAAACATTCTACCTAGCATGGAAGTCAAGGCATTATAGAGTTCAAGTGCAGAAATGAAAATAGAAAACTGTGAAACATAGTTAGTTTATCTATGAAAGAAGTCAGAACATCATTGTTGAGTTCTGAGTATCATAAGTAAACACCACTGCAATGTAAGTATTGGAAGATGCCATCAAAATAAGAATATACAAGAACTCTTCATGAATCTTGAGTTGTCTAAGTAGAAACTCTGCATTAGGTTAAAAATATACACAGTCTGCACATAGAGCAGCAGCTGAGCCAAAAAGTCTCCAACCCTTTTCTAATTCAACCTCTTGCTTTATATATAACATTTAAAATATGGATTCCCTCATCCCTTATCAAGAGAATTTGAATTTTCTATGAGTGACACCTATTCTAACCAGAAAACAAACTATTAAATACAAATGACAGCTAACTAGCAGTCCTAGAGACCTAATACAACTAGGAGTGTAACTCCTTATTATGACTAAACCACCTTAACTAAACATTGAATGCATTATTTGACAGCTGAAGCCTCATGAGGTTGAATTTGATGAAGCCTCCCACGTTGTCACTTACTGTTGATGATAAACCCTAGAAATTAGGGAACATGTTTCCCTGTTTTTAGGTTTAGGATCCTTGAAAATGGCACGTGGGACAGAGCTTTTATCTTCTCATCCATGACATATTTTATGAAATTGAAGGAGGTTTTTGTATTCCATGCTGTCTAGAACAAAAACCTCGCTTGGTTTTTTAAAACACTTCTCCAGTTGTCCAGAATATATCCTTGAGAAACACGTGTAAAACAGGAAAAATCCGTTCTTTGAAATTAGGGTTTCAAAGAAAGCTTAATATCTCCCAACTGAAAACACTTATGATGAAAGTGAGATAGGTTATTTTAGTTGGAGAGTTTATGAAGAGAACTCTCCTTCAAATTTCCAAAATACCTTTTCCTGTGACTAGAAACTGATCTTGAAAAAGGCTGTTAAAACCAGAAGACAAAGCTTGACTTTCAGCAGTTTCGTAGCACAATTTTAACCATACATTACTCCCACCTCAGAATGAATTCGAAGAAACTGAAAGAGGTTTTTGTAGCTTAGTATGTTAGGAAGAAAAGCCTCTTTCAGTTTTCAAAATTGAGTTCTCAATTTCTTAGGAACCCTTCTGGAAGTTGACTAGTAAAAGTGGAAAACAAAGACTTTTATGCTGAAACAGGCTTTTTTAGGGGTTTCGTAACATGCTACGAAAACTCCTAGTTTAGATTCCACGATTTCGTAGCACGACGAGTGCAAATTATAGGTTTGCACTATGAAAAGTCCTAGGCATTTTTGTAGTGCATGAAAACCTTGACACAAGTTTGACACATGGAATTTTAGGTGTGATGTGAGATCAGTGATAGGTAAAACCAGAGTGTTGACCCTATTTGACAATGCCAACAAGACTCCCTTCTAGGTCCTAGACTCTAAAACAAACCATGGAAAGATTGGACCAATACTAACACCAACCCTTTGGAATCAAACTGATGTTCAAAATTTAGGAATTTTTTTCGTTGATAACACCTTAGAAACCTGTACACTTGCACATAACACTTCATAAGATATTCATTCCTTGTGTATTTAGCCCTTTTATCTTCTCCTCCTTATATACTTAGATCCTTTATCAATACCTCGGACCAAAACCACTTAGGACAAATACCTTGGAACAAATACCTAGGGTCAATACCTCAAACCAAATACCTAGGGTCAATACCACAGACCAAATACCTCGGACCAAAACCTTGGTTTTCCAAAATGTACGCACTTTTCTTCCTGTGGGAGTGCATGTATACGTACACTCTCTTTTTGTTCTGTGGAATAGAGTGTATATGTTGTTTTGACTAAGTGGACCTGCATGTACTTCTTAAATTTCTTTTCATCTACCTTTTCCTTTACCTTCTTTATTCTGATCAGTAGACCTTAGTTCCATCTTCTTGTTCTTGTATACCATTACCTTGTTACCTCTGAATATACCTGTTGTACTGTGAGTTTCCTTTTACCAAAACTGAATTGACCCGTGAGTGAGTTGCCATCAAGGACAACACTTGTATCATAATGCCAACAAAAGGCAAAATTCATTTTTTCACTGCGCATGAGCACCTACAAGAAATCCTACCTGATCCTACAGGGGATCCTACATGATACATAACAACACCTACAATATTGGCAGTGAGCAGTTCTACAAGGGAAAAATATAGGTTGACTTCATCAAGCAGTGATAAGGAGGCAGGCTCTATAATTTCCCACAATTTCCAAGTGAAAATAATATAGAAAATCCTTCTATTGTGTTGAAAAAAGATTGCAACCTAGGGGAATTGTATACACATAATCTTCATTTAAAATTCCTCATTCATTAAATTTGGTATTAGACATATACCACCCTCCACCCATCAGAGAAAATGACAGGGGGATTTAATAAGAGGGAACCCATCAACACAATGAGGATTCATTAGCACCCTCCTATACTAGAGATATTCACAAGGCACAATTGGATGGGTTTCTTTGAGAAATTGAGGAGATATGATGATGAAGTAGCCAGAGATTTTTCTCTTTCCCTCATTCCATTGCCTAGGACCCATGCCACTATTGTGGTGAAAGGCCTCTCTATAGAACTCACCCCTGAAATCATAGGTAGAATCACCACCCTTCATTTAGGGATGCCTTGGAGAAAGGAGGATAAGTGAAATAGCCAAATTGCAAAGAAGAAAATCCTTTTAGAAGGAGAGGAGGCCATGGAAGACAAAAATGGAGTTAGAAGAGCAAGCCTGCCATATCCTTGGAATGAAATTAGCTACCACCTTATTAAGTATATCTGATGTGAAGGTAGGTACAATGTGGTATATGGATACCATTTTAGGCTTCTCCAAGGGTTGAGGTTTGGAGCAGACACACCTCCTCAAAATAGACTCAACATACCCTACTTCCGTCTTCCATCAGTGATAGATATGAGCATTAAGGTGCAGGAAGGAAACCGTCAACAACTATCCCATCACGGGTTAATTAGACTTGTCATAGAAGATGCCCTCCAAAACCTCAGACTCCCTATCACATGGGAAAATTTCAGAGACATGCAGATAGAGGAAGATATAAAAGCCCTTGAATATGAGAAAAGCCCCACTGCCAGTGAAAGGGATGAAGAAGAAACAAAGAAGTTTGAAGAGGAAACAGAGAAAGATGAAGAATAAACAAAGAGGGATGAAGAGAAAATAGATGAGGAAGAAGAGGAAGAAAAGGAGAAGGAAAGTGCTGAAGAGACAGAAGAAGATGCAAAGGAGGAAATTGATGAACAGAGTGAGGAACTAGAGGGAGAAGGAGAGAAGAAAGACAAAGGTGAGAAGGGGAATGGAAAAGTGGAGATAGAAGACAAGGAAGTATCACCCATGGTATCCCCATAACCCACTGAAAAAGAGGCATCAACTGCCCTCACTGCCCTTAGTACCCCTATCAAACAAAAAGGGAAGAGATAGAGACAAACTCCATTGTACATTAGGACAAGAAAAAAATACAAGAATAAGGCAAGGAAAACCTCAAACTCCCACCATGGTTCCTATTGCCATTGAAGACTCACTAAGCAATAGGAAAAGATAGATCCTCTTATGAAAAATCAAGGAGAAGGATCATTGGGACAAGACTCTCCCAAGTCTCCTATCACTTATGTTAGGATGCCTATCACTAGATCTACCTTATCCAAAGGAAAAGTCCTCCTACAGGATACACAGAAGGACCTACAGGAAGCAGAGGCAACCCTACAGGAGACTCTTCTAAACCTACAGGAAACTCAGAAATTGGACAAAGAAGGGAGTATGTAGCAAGAAACAAAAAAAAGAGGATCCAGAGCTGAGGGAACCTAGTCCTCAACCTAACCTTGACTCCTACTACAGGTTCATTGAAGGGGGTAGGGTCATTCCACATAAATTTTCCATCACATTATTCTTTGAGCTTGAGAAAGAAAGGGCAAGAACACATAGATGGATGCAAATTGCCAAATCCAAAGGAGTCGAGGACATAGGTCACATGGAGGAGAAAGTAAAGGAGATGGGCAGAGAACTCAACAACCTAAGGGACAAAGAGGCAATGATGAAAGCTCAGTTGGAGGCAGAAAATGCATGGTTAAGAGGACAACTACAAGAGAAAGAGAATCAATTGGCATCCATGGCCAATATATACTTAGAGGTAATCCAATGTAGGATGCCAGCTAAGTCCTATGCATTGTATCTTAAGGAACAATGGCTGCAGTTCCAAATCAAGACTTTAGCACATAGAGGCATTATGCCATTTTGGGATTATAGATAATTTATTGATCTTTGTGATCAAAGCACATTGGAGGATAAGGCTAAAATTTCTGAGTTCCAACTACATAACTTAGCATTGACAAATCTGAATGTGTGGGACCCTAATTCAAAACTAGGAGACTTACAGTTGATGGCTTTGGCATCATGGATGAACCATGAGGAAGCAAGGGTTGCAGAAATGAAGAAAATAATGGAAAAGGAAGAAACATAACCTCTCATGATAAGAGTTGAGCAGTCAAATTCAATGGCTATCATCAGGACCCATAACTTGATTGCAAATGACCCTCAACTTGCAGCTAGGTACCTTGCTACCCAAGAGCAAGAAATCACACACTTTGAGGACATGTTTAGGCTGTTAGGGGATGACAACATGCAAGGTTGCCAAAGGAGATGGAACACTCTGCCCTACAGCTTGAAAAAATAGAGAGTACCATTCTCCTCAAAGAATGAGAGAAGCACTGAATAGGACACCCATGTACAAGCGAACTCTCCAAAAACTCAAAGTCAATTGGATTGGCTTGAGACTCAATCCACCATTGCTCTTAGGAATGTTGGAAGGAAGAAAGGAAGAGGAAGAAAGAAAGCAGTGGGAGGAGATTGAAAGGAAGGAATGATTCTATGCACCGGAAGAGGAAACTATAGCAGAAGCATGGGATGTCAGGGAGGCCATTAGAGTAATGAAGGACATGGATATTGAATGAGTTGCTAAGAGGGTAAGCAACACTTTTAGTAGGGTGGTGATGATGAGCCTCATCATTGGGTAACTATATGGATCTTAATCCACCTCGTAGCTTATTAAAATCAAGTCTTCTCATAATTTATTACATATTTTGATTGTATTTTGCTTGATGAGATGAGTCAAAGTGAGATATTATGCCTAGTGCACTAATATGAATTAATTGCAGGTTTTTGAGAGAAAATCATGGAATTTTTTGCTAATTAAGGGCTGAAACTTGAATGAGACAAGGAAGAGATATTGTAGGAGGTAGATCCTCCTCATTTACTCCTCACTCATTTGAATATTCTTCCACTAATCACACTAGCTCGGAGTACAAGAAGCCAAGTCATGGAGATCAAAAGGCAGTCGAGAAGTGACAGTCAAAGAGCTAATTTATCTCGAGTTTGGGAGTCGAGCCTCTTTAGATTTAAGGAAGTCATGGATACTTCATTTGTATAAATAATAAGGCCTAAAGCCTCATTAGGATTCAAATTTTTGTTGTAAAAACACTAGTCATTTTTGAGTTCAAGACTTGTGGAAGACATTGTTATGTAATTTTCTGTTTTGATAACGAGAATGAATATTTCCTTGATCTAGAACTGAGTTGAATCAGAGGGTTGAAGCTCTTGGGTTAGGGCCCAACCCTAGTAGCAAAGGATCCTCTTCTTGTATTTGTATGCTTAGTCAATTGCATAGATTAATGGTTGAATTGTCTTTAGAATTATTTCATTGCAAGTAGTTGTAGATTTGATTAGTTTGCTTCCATTTGTGCTTTACCTCAGCAGTAGATTAGAAGAGATAAAGGAATATCACAAAGCTGTAACTAGGTGGATTTGGCCTCACTCCTTTCTTTAGGGAACATGGTTTGAGGAAAGAACCCCTATGCAACCCCAAAAAGACATAATTCTAGTTTCTCATGGAATTTAGGGTTTTCTGTACTTAGGCCAGCATTTGATTAGTTTGCAAGAATATGATTTAGTTATCAGTTCTTCTATCTTCAATTTTAATTCAGATCTCATCAAGGATTCATCTTATTCTACAAGTTTTCCCTCATGCATGAAGTAGGTATCTAGCTCATGAAATTATGTTTTCCTTAGTTAATTTAAATCCTTCTTGTTTGCATGATTTATGGATAAATGTCAATGTTTGATGTAGTGCAAGAGTTTCAGTAGTACATAGATATTTTATGGTCAACAACTTCATCCCAAATTCATCCATCCATGGTCATTCCTTCCTTTCACCAAAACCCTCACCAATTTCATCATTTCACAAAAGAACTTCTCTAAGCTTGTTGAGCAAATCCAGCCATATCCCAACTTTGGTTTTGAGTTCTGAAGTAGTCCTAAGCACTTGCTTGCCTCATTCCATCCACCAACCACCTTCCCTAAGCTTTCCATCACCTTCAACATCCATCCTTTTTCTCTCGGCTGTATCTTGTAGGAATACAACAGATCCTATAGGAATTTAGGACATCGTGTAGAACGCATTAGGACATCTTGTAGGTTGACCTATAGTGGCATGCTTTGAGGATGAATTGTGGAAAAAACCCCTAGGAAGTCAAAAGAGGACCCCTACTTGTCTCCAAAGCCTTCTAACCATTCACCTTCATCCTTAAGCCCCTGCCACATCACCAAAATAAGTTAGCTTTCACACTTTCACACAAAAAATACAAAAAGAAAACGATAGTTATTTTGGTCATTTACATGCCCAACAATAGAATGTTTGATGTTTCAATTTTCATGCTTAGGACAGTAGGATTGCATACATGCTAACTTAGCATTCTTTTGAAGCAAAACCTCTTAGCAATTAGTTAGAAAAATGGTGTGTTTTAGCATTTGATTTCAACCTTTTTCTTTACTACAATAGACAAGCTTTCTCTTCATGCAGATTTCTGTTTTCCTCATAGATAATCAAACTTCTTCTAAATCTATGGAAGTCTGGCTTGAAAAGCCTTAGTGGTCTATTGCCATCTTAGCAATGACAAAGATTAGACTCGTCACATTTACTTGTTTATACAACACTATCACCTCCAAGTTTGTATGAACCCCGGGTTGACTGGTAGCCCCAAGAGTTGCAACATTCTTGCTGCAATATTGGTGCTCATCACTAACCAACGTGTCTAGGCATAGGGAATTGATTGTTAAGAATTTCACATCCGTGTCTTCAACTAGTAAAGCCATTGCTTCCACCAAGGTTCCTCAGCCTTGGCGGAACATGCAAGACAAACCACCATATATGCCTTGAAAACACAAAAGTAATTGCAAATGAAAAACACTATTTCAAGCGAAAAGTTAGAGAGGCTCTTGAGATCATAAAACACCCACATAACCTCAACAGGGATGGAGGCTTGGAAATTAGTAGGAATTGGACCTCCCTCCTCACCCATGGATTAAATTGACCCTCTCTTTCTCCTCCTTTCGTTATCAATTCATTATCCTCCTGAGTAATTAAAAGCTTGCAAGGATTAAATAACAATAATCTTAATTATCATAAAATTACAATTATTTAAAGCAAAATCATTATGATTAAATAATTATTTATTAAATAGAATATAATTAAAACTTAATGCAAAACAATTTAACTAATAATAATAATAATAATAATAATATAAATAAATAAATAAATAAATAAATTATATAATTATAGAATATTAAAACATAAAAATTATCCAAAACAAACTTTTTATACCATATTAACCTACCTAGTAGCTAATAACTTGTAAAAATTAATCTAAAAACATAAACAAAATTATTATAAAAATTAGAACTATAACATAAACACAATTTATTATTGTTATAAATTAAAATTTCATAATATATATATTATAAACCTAGTTAATTCATATCTGTAATTTAAATAAATAAATAAATAACATTAAAAAAATAAAAAAATAAAAAAATAAAAAAAAAAAAAATAATAAATAAAAATAAATAAAAAACAAATAAAAAATAATAAAATAAATAAATAATAATAATAATAATAATAAAAAATAAAAAATAAAATAAAAAATAAATAAATAAAAATAAAAATAAATAAATAAATCTAGTTAATTCAAATCAGTAGGTTGTCCACTCACATACTTGACATCTCAACCCTAACCCTATTTATCTCTAATGTTTCTCTCCTTTGTAAATCAAGTCCCGATGATGAGTCACGCTAACCCTATTTATCTCTAATGTTTCTCTCTTTTGTAAATCAAGTCCCGATGATGAGTCTGGGTCTAGACTCAAAACGACGACAAAGCAAAAATGAAAACTGTGGAATATCCGAGTGAAGATTCTAAAAAACCTAACCACAGAAATCTACAATCCATTATCCACCAAGGTTGTTTCCTCTGATTAGTCCAAAGCTGGGGTAAATCTTGAATCCATTGTTAATATAATTGGGGTAAATCTTGAATCTATTGTTAATATTGTGAATGCTAATTCAAGATCTTCGGTAGCTCCTTTCTTGTTGGCATTTGAGATGTTCATTTACAATGTGAATATTTATCCTTTTTAATCTAGTGCATCGACAAACATGACGTCTTTATTATTTTGCAAAACACTTAATGTTGAACCAGAAAAGACATATGTGAAAATCATCCAACTTGACAGATCTCAAGTTAGTCTTTATTATTTTGCAAAACACTTAATGTTGAACCAGAAAAGACATATGTGAAAATCATCCAACTTGACAGATCTCAAGTTAGAGTTGTGGGGGAGTTGAAAAATGTATTGATTATACTATCTTCTGACTCAAGATTGCACATGTTCATTGATATTGTGGTTGTTGATATTCCTGAAGCATATGGGATTTTACTGAACAATTACTAGTCTAATAAGCTTTAAGGTTTAACATCTATGGCTCCCATATAACAGAAATAAAAATCATATTAGGGTTAATTGTGAGCCAAACATGAAGCATATGGTTACTAAGCTTGAAGCACCTAATGAACCCATCATAATCACTCAAGAAGAATTGGGGATGTCCTTTTTAGAATTTGACATTGATTGTTACCAAGCCATGTCGTCACCAATCTCGTTAGATATATAGTTGGAACACCTTCCCTACCCTCCAGTTGGTGGTAATGGAATTTTTACTATAGATGTAAATAGTTTTAGTTTAGATTCTAGTTATATTGACATATGGAAATTGTACTATGATAGATCCAAAACATAGGATAGAGCTGGCACACGCTGTATCATGATAGAACCCCAAAAAAACAAATTTAGAATTTCAATTTACTAAAAAAACTATAGATATGAGGCATTGATTCTAAAACAAAATAAATCCATTGAACTAAAATTAGAGTGTCTAAAGGTAATTGATGACTCTGAGATCATCACGAGACAAGTACGTAATACTATCCATTTCTTTTCATTGCATCTGAAGTATTACTAATAATAGGTGTGGCAATTATTCCCGATTTCAAATATTTTAGTATCAAATCAGCTCTAATAATTAATAATGTTGCAATCGATAAGTTAGCTAACACTACTGCTATGTTTATGCCGTTTAGGGACGACTTTTCTATTGAAATAATTTATAAGCTTGTTGTCCTGGATCACATAACTAATTTACATGTTTTAAATGATTATAAACATATATTAGACTTCCTTGCCAACATGGATGCTTTCAAAGGTGTGTTAGGGTCTCATGATATACATAATTTGTTTGTGTAGCTATATATTTTGGGAATCGGTTGGTAAATTTTAGCCTATGAATCACTAGGTGTCATAGTATAAAGGTTGCGTTTCAAAGGAGCCATTTAGTTTTTGAAGTCTAGTGGCCAAGACAAATTATGGATGTTTGGGGTATTTTTTTTGCATATAAATTCTGGTTCAGATCATGTTGCAGGTGTTTTCATGGTAATGTTCAGAAGTAGCTTTTCAATGGTATATTCGGTTAGTTTTTGAAGTCTAGTGGCCAAGACAAATTATGGATGTTTGGGGTATTTTTTTTGCATATAAATTCTGGTTCAGATCATGTTGCAGGTGTTTTCATGGTAATGTTCAGAAGTAGCTTTCCAATGGTATATTCGGTGCTTCAAACCGACTTCTGGATAAGAAGATATGGCAAGTTAAAGTCTGCTTCGCAAAACCACAAAACAAAGAAAAATGCCTATGTGAAATTATTTATTTGAATTATCAAAATTAATTCAAACATAATAAATCTATAAACTATATCTATCACATTTATTTATCATACACCAACGAAAGTCAAGAATCCAAAATTCAAATCATATGACCCCACCTCACTCCCCTCACCACCGAAACCATCTACCATCGATACCCCCCTCTGGTTTCCCCCTAAAACCATTTATTACCTACCCCTAGGAAATACCATTATTCCTATTTATTTAAATTATGGAAGAGATACATTTATAAAATGTAGTGGGAAAATATATCAAAGAAATATTTTATACATTTATGAAATATTTTTATGGATGGGAGGTTGAGCAAAGGATGACATTTATGAAATATTTTTATGAATGGGAGGCTGAGAGAAAATGATACTCATGTAAGAGAAAACAAGCCATGGATTTACAAAAAAGTACATGGATTTACAAAACAATACATGGATTTGGAAATCCATGGTAAGAAATAACAACACATGGATTTAGAAAACAATCATGGATTTACAAGATGGTTTATTAAATCATGCAAACAAATATGTTTGAAGTTTTAATTATGAAATTCATTTAAGGGTTTAATCAAAATATTTGGAAATATTATTTAAAATATGTATTTTTCACAAATATTTTGTGAATATAAGGAAGTATTCAAAATATGATGAAAGGAAAAAATGACAAAAATATAACTCAACGGCAAAGCAATCAGATTTAAGAGGAAGCTAGCTCATTTTGTGAAGACAATTTCTATCTTTTTCCGGATTTCAAGGGCATGAAGATCAGTCTAAGACACCTAGTAGTAGAAGATCAACAGATTGAGAATCATTTTTGCAGATTTCCAGCAGTCAGTGAACCGATTCCAGATTTCAATGTAAGATACTTGTAAACAGTTCAATATTTACAACAGATAATTTGGAGATATTATGCTATTTTTAGTTTATTATTTAGATTTTTTCTAGAAATTGTTAAAGAATATTTTGTAATTAGTTCCTTTTTTAGAATTTGATGATGGTTTAGCAAAAAATCTATAAATATGTTGTAGTATGACTTAGAGTGTGTTGATTTTTGTATGGAAGAAAAGAACCATTGATGTAAAGTTTCCCCATAAGTTCCAGTGGACAAATTTTCAGTAATACAGAAGCTTTTCAGGATTCCTGTGTCAGATTTTGTTGGTGAAGTGATATTCTCTCTTATTATTGTGTTTTCCTTTCTCTGTAATTTCACATGTGTTTCTGACCTATTTTGTTCAAAGAAAATAAAGAATCTGAATTTGTTTAAATACACTCAATTCTATCTTTTGAACAATTTCGATGTTTTCAGCCGAAGTTAAGCAATAGAATTCTTAATTTCTATATGTTTAATAGAAACTTAGTCATTTCTTCTTTCCCATCTCATCAAGCATATAATATCCAACAAATATGCCTACCTTGCCCTGTTAAACTCATCTGTCATTGCTGAAAACATCCACCTAAAGCAAATTGACTCCATTTCCCAATGGTCTCTTCTTACATTATCAACCAAACAACCAATTCAAAACCCAAACCTTGAACTTTCACATCTAGCCTAAAATTCTAAAAGCAAACAAAGCTAAATCTGACAAAGAGATCCTTCTCTTAGTTTAGGAGGCTAGCTTCTAGAATTGAAAGTGGTTTTGGGGTTACCTTTCCATTTATTTCACAGTCTTAAGAAATACATAGTGATAACCTTCTGGCGACCATACTAGGGATCAAGGTTTCATCAGCCTTAGGAAAGAGTACCAAGTTATCTAATTGTTGATGGTGGACAGTGATTAGACAAAAAAAGGCTAGACCATTCACTTGGTGACTCCAATCAAGTTTCAACTTGATCCAAAGATTCCATTGTCAAAGAATCCAGATTGCAAAACACTTATGGCGACTCCATTACAGACTAATCAGGTTGCTTGTTATACAAGATGATAGGGTATGTGGCAGACCATATCTCTATGGAAGGTTTCAAGGAATACTCAGATCATTTTGATGATGATCTAATTGATGAATATTTCTCATATTTTTTTCCTATTTATCTAAAGAAATGAAAATGTAGCTCTAAAGCCAAGACCATATTTTTAGCAGAGTTTTCTGAACAAATTGAGAAGGATCTTCAAGCCTTAGAAGTTCAAATTCAGGGCCACAATTTACAATGTCAAAATAATTTCTTTGGGAACCTTTTTCAGCGAAAATAAGAAGTGGTAGTGTTGCATTTTGATATTGAGGTTGAGGATTGTTTTGAGAATACATCTGATGACTCATATCTGAAACTGTATGATGGTAAAGAAAGAATATATGAACTAACCAATCATGACCATAAATTTGCAGAATACTTTGAAAAATAAGTAGTAAGTCTTGCCTTTCATGATCCCATAGCTCTCTATATGGAGGAATTGTTCACCACAGAGTTCCAATTATGTTTTTGTTTTGAAGGTCAAGGTTACAATTAGTTTCTAGTGCCATTATAAACTCTAGTTTTGATTCTTCTTAAACACGGTGAAGGAGCCCAAGTATTCGATCAAATTTTTGATTGCTTATATTGGAGGTTTTACATTTCTTGAAATCAAGAATTTGGTTCTCAATTGTTAGAATAGGACTGCCTATACATAAATAAGCTTACTAGACAAGCATATTTTTCAGCATTTAGTTTACAGTTTGCAGTATTCAGTATCATTTTCGGTTTGCAACAAATTTTTTAGTTTTCAGTATACAGTTCAGATTTTAGTTTAAAGAAAGGATTTGATTCAGTTTATGGATTAGAGTAGATTATCAATTGATTTTTAGTTGCAAAGGTTTCATGGCAGAGAATGTTGCATACTTGGGATCAACGCAATGGATCAAGGCTACTAGTCTATAGTGTTCTTTGGCACCTCAGTGGGAGGATGTCATCCCCATTGGAGCTACTCTTAGGGTCCTATAATATAGGTAACATGTATGTGAAGTTATCTATTTTGTGAATCGGTTGGTAAAATTTAGCTTATGAATCACTAGGTGTCATAGCCTAAAGGTTACATGTCCAAGGAGCCATTTAGTTTTTTAAGGCTGGTGACCAAGACAAAGTATGGATGTTTGGGATATTTTTTACATATAAATTCTGGTTCAGATCATGTTGCAAGTGTTTTCATGGTAAATTTTTTCAGAAAAATCTTTACAACTGCATATCTTGTGCTTCAAACCGACTTCCAAATCAAAATATAAAGCAAATTGAAGTCTGCTCCTCAAAACCACAAAACAAAAAAAAAATACCTATGTGAAATTATTTATTTGAATTATCAAAACTAATTCAAAAATAATAAAATGTATAAAATATATCTATCATATTTATTTGTCATATGCCATCCAACATCAAGAATCCAAAATTCAAATCATATGACCCCACCTCGTACTTCATATATAAAGTTTCCATATTTTCTCCTTCCTCTAGATTTGGGAAGATTAAATCAATGGTTAAATATTACAGAACCCCAACCCATATGACATTTAACCAAAGGTGGGGGTCACGGAATTTGGCTCTCACTCTAATGGGAAGATTGGTTATAAATATAATACGGAACCCCAACCCATTCGACAGTGTCCTAGAAGTTGATTCTCACTTTACCGGGTTTTACAGAAGTTGATTCTCACTTTACTGGGTTTTACAGTTGTCAGCCTATGCTTCACCCTACTTCCCCACAGTTGTCAGCCTATGCTTCACCCTACTTCCCCATGCGACATTTAACCAAAAGAGGGAGACCAAAAGAGGGGGTCCTAGAAGTTGTTTCCCACTTTACCGGAAGCCCTACACCCTACTTCCCCATCCGACATTTAACCAAAAGAGGGAGACCAAAAGAGGGGGTCCTAGAAGTTGTTTCCCACTTTACCGGAAGCCCTACCGGAAGCCCAGCCCATTCGACAGGGTCCTAGAACTTGATTTTCAAGTTACCGGGTTTTACAGTTGTCAGCCTATGCTTCACTCTACTTCCCCATCCAAAAGAGGGGGTCCAGCCCTACCCATTCGACAGGGTCCTAGAAGTTGATTTTCACTTTACCAGGTTTTACAGTTGTCAGCCTATGCTTCACCCTACTTCGCCCATCCGACATTTAACCAAAAGAAGGGGTCCTAGAAGTTGTTTCCCACTTTACCGTGTTTTACAGTTTTCAGCCTATGCTTCACCCTGCTTCCCCCACCACCTAAGCCATTTACCATATACTTCCTCCTACTCCCCCCTAAAACTGTTTATTACCTATCCCAGGAAATACCCTTGTTCCTATTTATTTAAATTATGGCGGAGATACATTTATAAAATGTGGTGGGAAAATATATCAAAGAAATATTTCATACATTTATGAAATATTTTCATGGATGGGAGGCTGAGCAAAGGATGAAATTTATAAAATATTTTTATGAATGGGAGGCTTCACGAAAATGATACTCATGTAAATGAGTTTTAAATCAGGCTAAGTAAGAATAAAGATGTGGTAAATGAGGCTAAAGTGAATAAATTTTATAAGTACATGTGAATTTAAATTTGCAGGTGAATTGAGATTACTGGTGAAAGTAATAGAGGATGAGTAAAAAATTAGTTTTTACTGAGAAGGTAAAACAACACATGGCTTTCCAAAACTATTAAAAAAAAAAAAAAAAATTAGGAGGGAACAAAAGGTGTAATTTTGTTTTACAAAGTGGTGTCAGAATAATTAACACTACCCATGGGAAGAGAAAACAAGCCATGAATTTACAAAAAAACACATGGTTTTGGAAATCCATGGGAAGACATAACAATACATGGATTTAGAAAACAAGGCATAGATTTACATGATGGTTTGTTAAATCATTCAAACAAATATGTTTGAAATTTTAATTATGAAATTAATTTAAGGGTTTAATCAAAATATTTGGAAATATTATTTAAAATATATATTTTTCCCCAAATATTTTGTGACAAAAAGGAAGTCTTCAAAAATCATGAAAAGAAAAAACGACACAAATAGAACTTAGAGGCAGAGCAATCATATTTAAGAGGCAAATTAATTGATTTTGTGAAGACAATTTCAACCTTTTTCTAGATTTCAAGGGCATGAAGATCCGTGTAAGACACCTAGTAGAAGAAGATTCCCAGAATGAGGATCATTTTTGCAAATTTCCAGCAGTTAGTGAACCGATTCCAGTTTTCAATGCAAGATACTTACAAATAGTTAAATATTTCCAATAGATAATTTGAAGATATTATGTTATGTTTAGTTTATTATTTAGATTTTTCTAGAAATTGATAGAGAATATTTTGCAATGAGTTCCTTTTTTGAAATCTAAAGATAGTTTAACAAAAATTCTATAAATATGTTGTAATAGGACATAAGGTGTGTTGATTTTTGTATGGAAGAAAAGGACTATTAATGTAAAGCTGCTCCACAAGTTTTAGTGGACAAATTTTCAGTCATACATAATCTTTTCAAGGTTCCTGTGTCAAATTTTGTTGGTGAAGTGATATTCTCTCTTGTTATTACGTTTTCCTTTCTCTATAATTTCACGTGTTGCTGACCTATTTTGTTCAAAGAAAATAAAGAATCTGAATTTGTTTAAACACACTCAATTCTATATTTTGAACAATTTTGATGTTTTCAACCAAAATTAACCAATAGAATTCTTAATTTCTCTATGTTTAATGGACACTTAGTCATTTCTTCTTTCCCATCTCATCAAGCATATAAGATCCAACGAATATGCATACCTTGCCCTATTAAACTCATCTGTCACTGCTAAAAACATCCACCGAAAGAAAAATGACTCCATTGCCCAATGGTCCCTTCTTACATTATCAACCAAACAACCAATTCAAAAACCAAACCTTGAACTTTCACATCTAGCGTAAAATTATAAAATAAAACAAATCTAAATCTAATAGAAAGATCCCTCTCTAAGTTTAGGAGGGCTAACTTCTACACTTGAAAGTGGTTTTGTGGTTACCTTTGCATTTCTTTCATAGTCTTAAGAAATAGAGAGTGCTGACAGGTGTGGCTATAGATGAAGACGAACATGATAAGGCCTTGCAAGAGGAAGTTGGCACATGGCAGGGCAACCCAATGCCCAAAGGTTTTGTTTCTCTCAAAAAGTTATTTAGCTTATAGAACTGGTTTTGAGGAACCACTAACGCGAAGACTCATGGTTCCACATTAATGCACGAGAAAATAAAACTCAAGGCAAAGGCATACCCAAAGTACATCAATATTGATACTTGTTTCTCCTATGAAAAGAAATAACTTTCATTGAGTTATACAAGAAATATTGAGATATTTTTGCTTGGACATATGGCGACTTAAAGACATATGAAACTATTATTATCCAACATGTCATCCTGATAAAGGATGAGGTCAAACGATTTCAATAGAAGTTGATAAAGTGCATCCAACACTTGAGCCACTCATATAGAAATAATTGAAAAATCTGTTGGACACATAGATCATTTTTAGAGTCAGACATTCGATGTAGGTTTCCAAACCTCGTTTTTGCAAGGAATAAGTCTAGGAAAATATGTTTTTGTTTTGATTTTTGAAATCTTAAATGGGATTCAAATAAAGAAAACTCTCTGGTCCCCTCCATGGAGGAAATGCTTGAAGCACTCTTTGGATCTAAGATGTTCTCTTTACTCGATGGATTTTCTAGTTACAACTAATTACTAGTTGTTGAACTTGACAGATTGAAGACCACCTCCAAAACAAAATGGAGAATTTTGCATTTAGATGTATGCCCTTTATTCTTGTTTAACAAGCAACACTAATTAGGTTGCTTGTTAAACAAGATGATAGGGTATGTGGCAGACCATATCTCTATGGAAGGTTTCAAGGAACACTGAGATAATTTTGATGATGATCTAATTGATGAATCTTTCTCATATTTTTTTCCTTTTTATCTAAAGAAATGCAAAGTAGCTCTGAAGCCAAGACCATATTTTTAGCAGAGTTTTCTGAACAAATTGAGAAGGATCTTCGAGCCTTAGAAGTTCAAACTCAGGTCCACAATTTACAATGTCAAAATAATTTCTTTGGGAACCTTTGTCAGCCAAAATAAGAAGTGGTAGTGCTGCATTTTGATATTGAGGTTGAGTATTGTTTTGAGAATACATCTGATGACTCATATCTGAAACTGTATGATGGTAAAGAAAGCATATATGAACTGACCAATCATGACCATAAATTTGCAGAATACTTTGAAAAATAAGCAGTAAGTCTTGTCTTTCATGATCCCATAGCTCTCTATATGGAGGAATTGTTCACTACAGAGTTCCAATTATGTTTTTGTTTTGAAGGTCAAGCTTACAATTAGTTTCTAGTGCCATTACAAGCTCTAGTTTTGATTCTTCTTAAACACAGTGAAGGAGCCCAAGTATTGGATCAACTTTTTGATTGGTTATATTGGAGGTTTTACATTTCTTAAAATCAAGAATTTGGTTCTCAATTGTTAGAATAGGATTGCCTATACATAAATAAGCTTACTGGACAAGCATATTTTTCAGCATTTAGTTTACGGTTTGCAGTATTCAGTATCATTTTCGGTTTGCAACAAATTTTTTAGTTTTCAGTATACAATTTAGATTTTAGTTTGAAGAATGTATTTGATTCAGTTTATGGATTAGAATAGATTATCAATTGATTTTCAGTTGCAAAGGTTTCATGGCAGAGAATGTTGCATACTTGGGATCAATCCAATGGATCAAGGCTACAAGTCTATAGTGTTCTTTGGCACCTCACTGGGAGGATGTCATCCCCATTGGAGCCACTGTTAGGGTCCTATAATATAGGTAATCTGAATGTGAAGTTATCTATTTTGTGAATCAATTGGTAAAGTTTAGCCTATGAATCACTAGGTGTCATAGCCTAAAGGTTGCGTGTCCAAGGAGCCATTTAGTTTTTTATGTCTGGTGACCAAGACAAAGTATGGATGTTTGGGATATTTTTTGCATATAAATTCTAGTTCAGATCATGTTGCAAGTGTTTTCATGGTAAATTTCTCAGAAGAATATTTCCAAGTGCATATCTGGTGCTTCAAACTGACTTCCAGATCAAAAGATAAGGCAAGTTGAAGTCTTTTCCTCAAAACCACAAAACAAAGAAAAATGCCTATATAAAATTATTTATTTGAATTATCAAAACTAATTCAAAAATAATAAAATGTATCTATCATATTTATTTATGATACGCCATCCAACATCAAGAATCCAAAATTCAAATCATATGACCCCACCTGACCCCACCTCGTACTTCATATATAAAGCTTCCATATTTTCTCCTTCCTCGATATATGGGAAAATTAAATCAATGATTATAAATATATTACAGAACCCCAACCCGTCTAACATTTAACCAAAGGTGGGGGTCACGGAATTTGGCTCTCACTCTAATGGGAAGATTGGTTATAAATATAATACGGAACCCAGCCCATCTGACATGTAACCAAAAGAGGGCATCCCAAAAGTTGTTTCTCACTTTACTGGGTTTTTCAGGTTGTCAGCCTATGCTTCACCCTGCTTCCCCACCACTGAAACCATTTACTATCGATACCCCTCCGAGTTCCCCCTAAAACTGTTTGTTCCTATTTCTTTAAATTATGGTAGAGATACATTTATAAAATTTGGTGGGAAAATATATGAAAGAAATATTTCATATATTTATGAAATATTTTTATGGATGGGAGGCTGAGCAAAGGATGACATTTATGAAATATTTTTATGAATGAGAGGCTTAACGAAAATGATACTCATGTAAATGAGTTTTAAGTAGGGCTAAGTAAGAATAAAGATGAGGTAAATGAGGCTAAACTGAAATAAATTTTAGAGGTACATGTGAATTTAAATTTACTGGTGCACATGCATTGAGATTACAGGTGAAAGTAAATAGAGGATGAGTAAAAGATTAGTTTTTACATAGAAGGTAAAACAACACATGGCTTTCCAAAACCCATGGGAAGAGAAAACAAACCATGAATTTACAAAACAACACATGGTTTTGGAAATCCATGGGAAGACATAACATCAAATGGATTTAGGAAACAAGGCATGGATTTACAGGATGGTTTGTTAAATCATTCAAACAAATATGTTTGAAATTTTAATTATGAAATTCATTTAAGGGTTTAATCAAAATATTTTGAAATATTATTTAAAATATATATTTTTCCCCAAATATTTTGTGACAGTAAGGAAGTATTCAAAAGATGATGAAAGGAAAAAACAACACAAATAGAACTCAGATACAGAGCAATCATATTTAAGAGGCAAATTAGCTGATTTTGTGAAGACAATTTCAACCTTTTTCTAGATTTCAAGGGCATGAAGATCAGTCTAAGACACCCAGTGGAAGAAGATCCGCAAAGTGAGGATCATTTTTGCAAATTTCCAACAGTTAGTGAACTGATTCCAGATGTCAATGCAAGATACTTGCAAACAATTCAATATTTCCAATAGATAATTTGGAGATATTATGTTATGTTTAGTTTATTATTTAGATTTTTCCAAAAATTGTTAGAGAATATTTTGCAATCAGTTCCTTTTTTGGAATTTGAAGATAGTTTAACAAAAATTGTATAAATATGTTGTAATAGGACTTAATGTGTGTTGATTTTTGTGTGGAAGAAAAGGACTATTGATGTAAAGCTGCTCCACAAATTCTAGTGGACAAATTTTTAGTCATATATAATCTTTTCAAGATTCCTATGTCAGATTTTGTTGGTGAAGTGATATTCTCTCTTGTTATTGTGTTTTCCTTTCTCTATAATTTCACATGTGTTTGTGATCTATTTTGTTCAAAGGAAATAAAGAATCTGAATTTGTTTAAATACACTCAATTCTATATTTTGAACAATTTTGATGTTTTCAACCGAAGTTAACCAATAGAATTCTTAATTTCTCTATGTTTAATGGATACTTAGTCATTTCTTCTTTCCCATTTCATCAAGCATATAAGATCCAACGAATATGCATACCTTGACCAGTTAAACTCATCTGTCACTGCTGAAAACATCCACCTAAAGAAAAATGACTCCATTGCCCAATGGTCCCTTCTTACATTATCAACCAAACAACCAATTCAAAAACCAAACCTTGAACTTTCACATCTAGCCTAAAATTCTAAAATAAAACAAATCTAAATTTAACAGAGAGATCCCTCTCTAAGTTTAGGAGGGCTAGCTTCTACACTTGAAAGTGGTTTTGTGGTTACCTTTGCATTTCTTTCATAGCCTTAAGAAATAGAGAGTGCTAACAAGTGTGGCTCTAGATGAAGACGAACATGATAAGGCCTTGCAAGAGGAAGTTGGCACATGGAAGGGCAACCTAATGCCCAAAGGTTTTGTTTCTCTCAAAAAGTTATTTAGCTTATAGAACTGATTTTGAGGAACCACTAACACGAAGACTCAAGGTTCCACATTAATGCACAAGAATAAAACTCAAGACAAAGGCATACCCAAAGTACATCAATATCGATACTTGTTTCTCCTATGAAAAGAAATAACTTTCATTGAGTTATACAAGAAGTATTGAGATATTTTTGCTTGGACATATGGCGACTTAAAGACATATGAAACTATTATTATCCAACATGTCATCCCGATAAAGGATGGGGTCAAACCATCTCAATAGAAGCTGATAAAGTGCATCCAACACTTGAGCCACTCATATAGAAATAATTGAAAAATCCATTGGACACATAGATCATTTTTAGAGTCAGACATTCGATGTGGGTTTCCAAACCTCGTTCTTGTAAGGAATAAGTCTAGAAAAATACGTTTGTGTTTTGATTTTCGAAATTTTAAATGGGCTTCAGATAAAGAAAACTACCTTGTCCCCTCCATGGAGGAAATCCTTCAAACAGCCTTTGGATCTGAGATGTTCTCTTTACTCGATGGATTTTCTAGTTACAACTAATTACTAGTTGTTGAACTTGACAGATTGAAGAACACCTTCAAAACAAAATGGGGGGATTTTGCATTTAGATGTATGCCCTCTATTCTTATAAACTTCAGAGCCACTTTTCAAAGGGAGATGGATATTGTGTATAGAGGGTTGATTGGTCAGAACATGGTAGTGTACCTTGATGACATAACGATATTCTCCAAGAAAAGATCGAATCATCTGTCATCTGAAGAATATTTTTGAGTGGACTAGACTATATGATATATCACTCAACCCTAAGAAGAGCATATTTTCCATGTTCAAAAGGAATGTTTTAGGACACAATATAGCGAAGAGCGATATTAACATTGACCCCGAACGTGTTAAGGCTATCACACGGATCCCATATTTGAATGGCAAGAAGGCGATGCAATCATTTTTGGGTAAGATTAATTTCCTTTGAAATTTCATTTCAGATTATGCCCAAAGTGTGAAACCATTGTAGGATATGATTAAGAAGGATACAGTGTACAAGTGGACCCAAAAAGACTAGGAAAATTTTGTGCAAATCAAGCAAGTTATAGAAAAAGATTCCACTCTTTATAGTCATAATTTTAACAAATATTTCATGCTATATAATTTTGCTTCGATTTCTTCATTAGTGGCCATATTGACACAGAAATATGAGCAAGATAATGAATATCCTATATCTCTTATGAGTACAGGAATGTTGGGATCATAGTTGAATTATCCCAATATGGAAAAGCAAGCATATGTTGTGTACAAGGCTATTAAAAACTTTAGACCTTATATTCTAAAAAATCATATCGTGGTGTTTTTCCTTATCATGTAGTAAAATCATTGTTTGTGCAATAGGAACAGGGAGAATGCAGAGCAAATTGGATGACATGCTTATAAGAGTATGATCTTTAATTCAAACCAGCTCACATAGTGAAGGGGCATGACTTATGTAAGCTTGTTGTTCAATATTCTAATCAACTTGAAGAATAAATTTTAGGATGGGATCAAGAGATTGAGATGAATCAAAATGATTGAGTGCCTACACCCAACATGCCATCATCTTCTTATGTTGATCTAAGGAAATATTTGGAACAAGGTAATTCTCCTTCTACCTAATCAGCGAAGCAAAAAGGGACATCAAACTAAAATATTCTTCTTATAAATTTGTCCACAGAGACTTATTTTAAAAGCACGATAATGTCATTCTCCTAAAGTGTTTGGAATCTGATGATGTCGAGAAGGTCTTAAAGGAATTGCGTAACAAATCGACAAGAGGAAATTATGTCAGTGATACAACATCACATAAGATTATGAGGGTAGGTTATTATTGGCCTACATTATTTAGATATACTCATGCATATGTTAAAAATGATCCATTTGTCAAAGTTTTTCTAGAAGAGAGTCATGATCAACCACACCACTCCAACCCATTGTGATAGAAAAGCCTTTTCAACAGTGGGGCCTAGACATTATTGGGGAGATCACTCCACAATCCTCGAAGTAGCATAAGCACATTATCATGGATACGAACTATTTTACAATGTTGGTTGAAGTTGTGCCACTTATACAAATGATTGATCAGGAGGTAATTCATTTTCTCAATCAAAATATTATTTCCAAGTTCAGTGCTCCCACCTCCTTTGTCTTTGATATTGCAACTTATTTTTCATCCTTGAGATTTTATTATTTTTCTTTGGAGAATGGAATTGTTGTGGAAAAATATTCTAACTATTATCCCCAAGGAAATGGCCTAGCCGAATCCACCAATAATAATCTAATCCATATCATCAAGAACATTGTGCTTACATAATAGAGAAACTAGTGTTGAAAATGCAGCAAGAAAAATCTCAGTTTGATTTGCCTTGGTCAAACTAGATAAAATTCGAATTTCCATTTCAGTAGACAACTTGCATGAGTTAACTTGAATGGAATAGCTTGTGTCACCCTATAGGCTTATTTAATTCAATTTGAAAGACTTGAGTTCAGTTAAGCATGAGTGGTTTCTAATTTGTAACAATCTAATTCATTTAATTTGAGTTACTGCCAATTAAACTAGTTCTAACTGTTAAAGGAACTAGTGGAAGGTTAAGTTGTGCAATGCGACTTCAGTTACATGCAATGATCATCTAGTTAGTTGTTCAATTGGCCCAAAATAATTGTTGCATACAGACAATTCAAGTTACCCAGTTGAGGTAGAGGTTCCAAGGTAGTCTACTGTCCGTTATAAACTATTCCAATGTGTAAAAGTGGTGCACACAGTCAGAGGATCAACCTAAAGGAATTGTGCAATCCAATTGAGAGAATTTCCTAATTAATAGGGGCTCAATTCCTCAAGGAACAACACAAGGAAATATGAGATTGGAGGACTTGAAAATTGGCTAAGTGTTGGCCAGAGTTAGTGCAGAGGGATAGACTATACACTTGCAGGTTGTGCTCAATTTTGAACAAGCATACGTATTCATCTCTATTCTTTGATTAATTCAATACACATTGGAAGGGGTTTTGCAGTGTTTCTTTCCCCTACATAAATCTTTGTGTATGTGTGTTATTTCTTGGTGCATGTTTGTGATATATGTTCTAGATTGTGAATTGAACTCCTTAGAAAAGTAGAGTAGATTTGAGTCTTGTGAATTAGTAAATTTCATTAGCATTTTCAGATATACATAATTTCTACATGGTATCAAAGCAGGATTCACAATAGAGAAGAAATTTTGATTTTGCTTCTGAGAAGTTTCGAACTTATAGGATCAATCTAGCATAAATTATTTAGAGCTAGAAGGGTGGCTTTCTATGGACTAAGACTTGAGTATGCCCTTGAGGGTAGGTTAATTTTTTTTTCTTGGAAGGAATGCATGGAGGTAGTGCTTGAAGACAATGGATTGAAGGAATTTCTTAAGAATGGCATTCCAAAACTAGGAAAAATTGATGTCAAGGATATATCAAAATGGAATAAGTGTGTAGCTAAGGCGAGGAGAATAATATTGGAGGGAGTAAGGGACCACATTGTCTCA
This sequence comes from Pinus taeda, assembly GCA_000404065.3. Lineage (NCBI taxonomy): Eukaryota > Viridiplantae > Streptophyta > Pinopsida > Pinales > Pinaceae > Pinus > Pinus taeda. The sequence continues at coordinate 73,444 of APFE030372782.1, forward strand.
AATATCCATGGGAAAGAAACTACTTATGCAATGTGGCAATCCTTGACAGATTTGTTCCAGTGTAACAATGACCATAAGAAACTGGTGCTCAAGGATAAACTTTGAAACATCAAGATGTAGAAGAATGAATCTATTCAGCAGTATCTGAGTAGGTTCACACAATGTCGTGATGAACTTGCAGGAGTTGGTGTTAGATTTTTTTATAATGATTTGTTAAGCCTCTCCCTTTTAGGCCTTCCCAAGAGCTGGCATAGCTACCAAGATTTGGTGAATGGGAGGGAGAAACTACTAAATTGTGAATGCTTATGGTCATATTTGGTATTGGAGGAAATAAGGCGCAATACCAAAGATGGAACTTCATCCAAGGGCGAGGATGTAGAAAATTGTGCATTGGCTAAAAATTAAAAGAAGGGGAAAGGGAAGAAATCCCAATCCAAGCAAGAATCTAGTCAAGGGGGAAAGAAGAGAGACTTTTCCAAAATTAAATGCTTCCATTGTCATGAATTTGGGCAATATGGCACGAAGTGTCCAAACAAAAGTTCAAGCAAGAAGACCTTGGAGGAGCAACAGGTGAAGCTTTGGCTTCATAGTTCGAGATTGACTTCACCCTTATCGCATGCATGGTGAGCATAGTGATGGGGAGCATATGGTACTTGGATAGTGGTGCCTCTTTCCACGTGACGAGGAATATATATTTTTTTAGTGACCTGGAAGAGAAATATCTCCAGATGCACATCGAGATGCGAGATGATGGAAGGTACAGTGCGATTGAGATTGTTACAATCACCTTTCAAAGGGATTCGAGTTGCCCTCTTAGACTCAACAATGCCATGTTTGTTCTGGACCTAAATAAAATTCTTATCTCAGTTGCAATGTTGGAAGACCATGGTTATGATGTGATATTTAGTAAAGGAAAAGAATTCCTGAGACACATAGCCATGGTACAAGTGAAGCAAATCGAGGTTCATGTGAAGAACTTGTATAAGACATATGTGGAAGATTGTGTTGCATTAAGAACGAAGGTGGAGAAGGTGGAGAGATGCGATGTCAGTGAACTATGGCATAGAAGACTATGTCATTTGCATCATGGTTCCCTAAATACTATGCAACAGACAAACACAAGCCTCCCCAAAGGAGCACTTAAGTAACAAGATACATGCAAAGGGTGTACCTTGGAGAAGTACACAAAAGCCGCATTCCATGATCGGTACAACAAAGCACATGCACTCCTTGAAAGGATCCATTTTGATGTATGTGGACCTTTCTCGACAATAACCACTTCCAGGAACAAATATTATGTTATCTTTATAGATGAATTCTCATGGAAGTGTTGGATATTCTTCATGCAAAATAAGGATGAGACATTCTCCAAGTTCATAGAATGCAAGGAATTGGTTGAGAAAGAAATCAGCAAGAAGGTGAAGGCTCTCAAGAGCGATAATGGAGGTGAGTAGGTGTTGAAGGAGTTTAAAAAGCTTTGTGCAAAAGAAGGCATTCGACAGGAGTTGACAACACTCCACAACCCATAACAGAATGAATTTTCTGAGAGAAAGAACCGCAATATTGTGGGAGCAATGAGGGCAATGTTGCAAGACCAAGGCCTACCTCTGCATTTATGGGTATAGTCATGCAACACAACATTATACTTGCACAACGAGAGTCCTCATCAGATTCTAGGAATGATTACACCGAAGGAGGCTTCCTTGGGGAGAAAGTCAGATGTGTCTCATTTTAGGAATTTTGGAGCATCTGTTTATTGCCATGTATCAAAATACTCTAGGAAGAAGCTTGAGCCAACAACTACATTGGGGGTAGTTTTTGGTTAAACAAAAAATCCTCACAACTACTATGTGCACTTACCATCCTTCAAAATGATGGTTGTGCGAAGGGATGTAAAGTTTGATGAGGAGAAATAAATGAGATGCTCTCTTGAGAGGGATCTTGTGTTGCAACTAGATCAGGAGTTTTTAGCTCCAAAGGAGGAACCTCAGGAAGACGTGGAGCAACCACAAGTTGAGGAATAGAGAGTGGAGACAACAACTCAAGCAGACACATCCAGAGAAGAAATAAAGTGAACCTAAGAAGCTGAGAGGTTGTTGCATGATGTTGGAAATGATGTGGGAGCACCCACTTCACAGTGAAGGTAGAGAAGGTCACAAAAATGGTACATTGGCTACATGGATCTAATGACTGAGCTAGTAGAGACTAAGCCATCCTCTTTTGATTGTATGGGTTGATGCAATGGTAGAGTAATATGATTCCATTGTAAAGAACAATGTTTGGGGAGTGGTCCCAAGGCTAGTAGATAAATAAGTTATGGGTTTGAAATGGCTCTTCAAGGTAAAGCATGCGACATACAAAAGCATAGAGAAGTATAAGGCCATATTTATCACCAATGGATTCTCTCAAGTTGAGGGAATTGACTATGAGGAAACCTTTTCTTCTGTCGCAAGGTATTCATCCATTAGATGAATTCTTGTATTATCTACACAGATGGGGTGGAAGATCCACCAAATGGATGTAAAAACAACATTCCTTAATGGATTTATTGAGGAGGAGGTGTAGATTGAGCAAACAAAATATTTTGAGACCTTTGATCGAGAGTCAAATGTGTGTAGACTCAAGCAAGAATTGTATGGCCTCAAGCAAGCACTCCATGCTTGGTACACCAGGATAGACAACTATCTCATTGGTTTGGGGTTCACCAAAAGTGAAGCGGATGAATTTTTTTATCATATCTTGGTTGAAAATAAATCACTGATTATTTTCTTATATTTTTATGATTTTATTTTAATAGGTGATGATAAGTTGATCAGATCTTGCAAGGAGGACCTTGCAAGTGAATTTGAAATTAAGGACATGGAACTCATGCACTACTTCCTTGGATCGGAAGAATCGCAAGGAGATGGGGAATTGTTTGTCTCTTAAGGAAAGTATGAAAATGAGATACTGAAGAAGTTCCACAAGAAGAGTAGAAAACCCATGGAGAAACCTCTAGCAGCTAGTTGGAGTAAAGAGGATGATACTTCAGGTGAAGTAGTAGAGGCTACCATTTATCGATAGCTAGTGGGTTCACTAATATATCTTGTGAACAATCGAACAGATATGTACTATGCATTCAAACAACTTAGTCAATATATGTTTAGGAAAACCAAATTATTTTGGAGGGAAACTAAGCATGTTCTAAGTACCTCGGAAGCACCACCCAATATGGACTATGGTATAGACAGAAAAAGGTAGTGAAGTTATGTGGCTTCATAGATGCAGATTAGGTGGGGAGTCCATCAAACCAAAAGAGTACAACAAGAGGAATTTTTAATGTTGGGTCCACAAAGGTTTCCCGATACAACATGAAGCAAAGATTAGTGGCACTCAGCTCTGCAGAAGCAAAATACATGGTTTCCAGTCAAGCAACATGTGAGGCAATCTAGATGAGGAATATTATTGTGGGACTATTTGGTCACATGATGGATCCTACTGTGATAATCATAGTTGCATCAAGCTCTCTAAAAATATAGTCTTTCACGATTGATCCAAGCATATAGTTATCTGATATCACCATCTACGATATTGTGTGTAGAGGCAGATAATGTTGCTAGATTGCATTCCAATAGAGGAACATGATGCAGATATTTTGACAAAGGCTTTGTCAAAGGGAAAATTTGAGTTCCATAGAGGCAGGATTAGGGTAGTTGATAAACCATTTCTTTCTTAGAGGGAGTGTTGAAAATGCAGCAAGAAAAATCTCAATTTGATTTGCCTTGGACAAACTAGAGAAAATTCGAATTTCCATTTCAGTAGACGACTTAGTTGAGTTAACATGAGTGACATGGATTTTGTCACCCTATTAGCTTATTTAATTCAATTTGGAAGACTTAACCAGATCAAGAGGTGGTTTAACAAGAAATCCACAGGTAACAAGGAAATCTACAGGTAACAAGGAATTTGGTGTAGGTGATCTTGCCTTAAAATGGGATAAATCCCATGAAGACAAGGGAAAGCACACTAAGTTTTAAGTCTTGTGGATTGGTCCTTACCAATCTAAGGAGAAATGTCGCCACCATACTTATCATCTCCAAAACCTAAAAATGGGAAGATTGAATCTCTTCGTACAAATGGAAAAGACCTTAAATTTAATCATTATAGCATCTCCTGTAGTTGCCTCTTTTCTTTGTACATATTTTTTTCTGTCATTTTCATTTCATGCCTTTATTTTAATATCTTGTTTTTAGTTTCTTTTCTTATCTATGTGCATTTTATTTTTAGTTCCACTCAAAAGCCTATCTACATAAATGAAGGCCTTGCACATGAATAAATAGTTTTGGGACATTGTTAGTATGTTAAATGTGTTATGTAGATTGTGGTAATGGTTAAACCATTAGCTAGCTTTAGACCTCTTTCCAATGTTTGATCTTGAATATCTTTAGAGGTCTAGGATATTCATAAGGGAAATATAGACTAGAATTTGTGGGGAAACCTAGATAGCTGGAACATCCTCTATCCTTAATAGAAGATTTATTACTTGAATTGGTTTTGATATTCATATTGTGTTCTCCATAACTTGACCTAGTGGTTAGAGAAGGGAAAAGGAGAAAACTCATGGTGAGCATACCCTTTTTAGAAAAATATTTATGAAAACAAGGAACAACCTCTCTTTCCCATAAAATAAGTCAATATCCCTCATCCACCCTAGCACAATGAGTTCCTAATAAATGATTCCAAAGAGCATGCAAAAAAGGATAAGTTAAATCAAGAGTAAAGGATTGAGAATGGCTTCCTATGTAGAGAGGTAATGCAAGGAACTTCTTTGGGTACTAAACATGCCTATTAGCAATGAAAAAATGTTTGTGATTCATTGAGTGACTTTGTCAGGGTGCTAAATAGGCCTACTAGTAGCAAAGCAACACTATTGACTCATTTTAATTATGAGTATCTATAGCTCACATTTTCCCTACCCTGATCCTCTATCAAAGCCACTATTGTCTTCTCCTAACCTATAAAGTATGTTCGAAACAAGGGAATCCAAGTGATAGAGAGACTACATTGATTAAAGATGGTTGCATAGTGAAATTGGTGGGATTCATGGTCTATGAAAACACTTCCAAGGATTAGAATTCATTGTGAGGAATGATCAGATAAATATTCTGAAGTCGTACTAGTAAATCACGAATTGTTGTAGTCACTACAACACCCCCAAAATTTCAACCTTTTCAAAATTTTGGAGACCCCCCTTTTGCTCGACTCACTATCACGTTTTCCTTATGGTTTCCTAAGGTCTATATCCTCCTTCAACCTAACTAATGTTTCATTCTCCTTCTAAGGGATATTATCCTTAAAGTTTGGAAACTTGCTTTTAACCTAGTCATAAATCACATATGTAATTATAGTGGTAGTCTCACTAGCTAGCCACTAAAATTGTGATTTGCGACCTCCTCTAATCACCTTATCACTTCAGGTCACAAATAACATTTTAAATTTGTAGTAATAGCCTCACTATCCACTATAACAATGAACTATGACCTCCCTAAGCTCCTTGCACTTATAAATCACAAACCACATTCTGAATTCATAGTGGTTTCTCACTACATTATGTGATTACAACCTGAGACCTCACTACATCTGTCGCATGCAATAAACACAAAGTTTCACTTATGATTTGCGACAACTCCTCCCACATGTTGTTTATTGATAAAAAATAATGCTCTCTCATTTCCATTTAATATTTCCTCCACGATCGAGCAATCAAACCTTATTGCAGCTATCACTTGCAAGTGTGATTTGTGGGTAAGTAATAGATCCCTCTCCATAATCATTACTTATTGTTAAATAAAAAATTGTTTAATCTTTTAAATTCCCCTAGCCCTGAGCACTTATATCCTTAGCATCCAACCCTTCCTATTACCTTAACACACATTTAGTAAACTATCATTCACCCTTGATCCTCCTTTAAGCTTCTGCATTTGGCACTTGTGGTCTAGTACACCCAACCCCTAGTGTATCATGTTGTGGCCATTGGTTTCCACCATGGTTTCTATTGAAAATGTTAAAACTAATTACGATTACCAAATCAAACTTATGGTCTGGAACCCTTGGCTTGATTCTAGTTGTTTCCATGCATTTGTGGATATATTTTATGTGAAGGGGATTGCAATCATATTAAAGTGTAATTTCTATGGTTTGGAATGGTGTGATTTGCATATGGCATGAATCATACGATATAGATGATCCTTGTAGAAACCCTCAATCCGTACTCAAAATTTAGGAGGCCCTTGCCATTTCCCTTGAAATTTTCAAGGTTCGAAGATTAAACCGAAGTGAAACGAGAAACACATTTCCAAGCAACATAGTTCAGACTTAGTGGTATTGGGACGCCTATAGGTCACAACTTGAACTTAGAAATCCTAATAAAACTATGAGTATATTTTGTGACTAGGCCATAGGTCACATGTTCAATCCTTTGTGAGACTACATCTCTAAACCATGACTTACGCTAAATTTTTAAGATGTGAATGAGGTCGGGTCACAGATTGCAATACCAATCTTGACACTGATAACTAAAAATGTGACCTATGATTATAATGAAATTTGTTCCCTCACTATTATCCACAATATCGACTAGGTTATTTTACTCATCCCACAAGGTCACAAGTCGTAATGGCATTGTTAGTGAAACCAACCTACTCTCTCTCTTAAACTTGTGACCTGCTCTATAAATTGGAGTTGTGACCTGCAAAAAACCTTCTACCTTCCATGATTGATTAACCTAAATGCTAACATTTTGAATATTTACCTTGGCATTCATATTTTTCTAGTAAAATTAGTGATTATTATTATTTTGAGCTCACATCTATGTCATTGATAAACATCTTCAAAATGTCAGGTACCATTGACATAGATTGTTTCACTATTTCATCTACCACTAGAGAGATAGTTCCACCTATAATCAAGGGTTCTAGCATAAGCTTTGTTAGGATTGAAAGCAGTATAGAAGGGGTCATGGATAGCCCTCTTAAGGTGCCTATTTATGGTGATACACTCTATTTCATTGACAAGGAAACTGAGATATCATGGGGATAAGTCTACTTGAATTTTGAAATAAAATAGATCCTACATGATGAGGAGGATTTCCAAGTATACATCAATGTGAAGAAATCCTATCTACACAAGGTTGTAGTGCACCCAATAGTTTTCCCATGCATGGAGACCATATAATGGGTCCTCCAAAACATAGATGTAGATCATATCACAGTTAAGGGGTATGATGAAAAAACTGTGGCATCCTAAAAGTTTAGTTGACATTGAAAGTTGTTACAAGCTCCCTATACATCAAGAGGCTTTAATTAGTAGATGGTTCTATGGATATTATGGATCATAAAAAGATGTACTAAAATCATGGTGGTAAGAGCCAAGTAAGTTCAGGAACAAGGTAGATGGATTCTAAAAGATAAAATATCTCAAGAAAATATATCAAATGATGGTTGCTATGATGAAAAATCTGTATGGAAAACTAGATGCAGAAACTTTCCAAGAGATTTGGGTTCCTTTAATGCATGCAATTGCCACAAAAGGGACAATTTTCAACTTGGAAAGCACACTTGCAGTAACTCTCAAATCAAATTCTCATGCAACGAAGAATTTGGTAGAAGAATAGAAATCAAAGTTTTATATGGCTTCTTACCTCTCAAATTCAATATGTGTGAAATGTGACTTTGAAGGCTTGGGCTTAAAATGGATCCCTGAAGAGGCATCCCATGTGAATATCTACTATAATAGCTTATGGAACACCATCTATAGGGGCATGTATGAGAATATTGTAGGGTACTTTATCTCCCCTCTATAGTGTGATCTTCAATGATGAGCCTCCATGCATGTCGTAAAGGGCATGGAATTCTCTTCACGATATCAAAGATTTGTTTCCAATTGGAGAGGTTACTTATATCAAGGTCTTTGGTGCCTACAAGACTCCTCATGCTCTCCCCACAATGATTACAAGAAAATAAGTATTATAGGAAGTTTCTTACCAACTTACCATTAGATTATCTAATACTTTGGTGAAAGGTATGAAGGGACCATGGCATGTATTCCCATTAGACATCAAAGCATACAATATGGAAACATTTAAGGATGCAGAAGTAGAAGCTAAGGTCCTAAAAATATTTCATTTTTTTAAGTTGAGTTTCCTTAAGTATGACCCAGGGGATATTGCCTTGGTGCACTCCAAAGAAATTGGGTTTGGTTGGGATTATGCTACGTTTAATGATGAAGAAGAGGAAAAGATAAAAAAAAAATGGTTATAATGCTTCCAGGGAATTGGAAACATGTATACAATTTGAAGAAGCGAAAGAAGTTAAGCATGATACCCATGAAAGAATGAGCCTAGAAGTTAGAGAAGACTTTGTCAAGAGAAGGAAGCTGAAAGAGAAAACCGGAAGACGTAGAAAGAAAATAAGCAAGAAGCCCAAAAGAAACAACAAGAACAATAAATTTAGAGAAGGCAACAAGAAGAAGAGGCTCAAACAAAAAAAAGGATGAAGCTAAAAAAAAAACAAGCAAAGGAAGAAGCAAGAGGAGGAGAAGAAAATAAAAGAAGCCCCAAAGAGAAAGAATGCAAAAGTATCCAAGAATAAAAAAGAGGAAGCAATGAGGAAACAAAAAGAAGATGAGAAGCTCAAAATGAAAACAAAATAAGAACAAAGAAAGAAAGAAATAGAGGAAAGGAAAAGGAAGGAGGAAGAGGAATCCAAGGAACAACAAGAGCCTTTAGCCAAGAAACTCGAGCAAGATATACTTTCCAAAGAACAATAAATGCAATTGGAGCTTCCCACTTTGAACATTCCACCATCTACTCCTATCACCAGTGGACATTTCCCGCTACAGGAATTAAGGATTATAGAGGAAGAGGAGGAAGAAATATTGGTTATCTATATTGTTACCTTTGATTAGATTTAATGCAATATCATGCAAGAAAGGTGCAAATTCTTGGCTAGGAACCTGACAAGGCCTATTTTAGTTGTTAATAAAGGGAAATCATCATGAACACCACAATGAACCCTAGCATGATAAATTCCACCATAAATGCTTTTGTAACTACTATGGAATTGAATATAAATTAATTTACCAAGGAGAATGAATATTTGAAGGAAAAATTGGCCACCTCTGAGCAAAAGGTGATTTAATTGTAAAATGAGAAACAAGCTTTCTTGGCTTCACACTCCCAAAATAAGGTTTTGCAGACATCCATTCTGAATGGAGATTAAGATACTAGAAGAAGCAATGGATCTGGTCTATAATGAGGTGACGATTATGCATCAAGATATGACTCCATTCCCAAGCCTGAAAAGTGATCAAAAGATAGGGGAATGATATTCAAACTAGCCACCACAACAATTGATCACATATATGAATGGACCAACAAATACCCTAATGCACTTGAAGAACTCCCAAGAAAAAATTAAATAACCATAAAAAAAGACAAGGTTATTGTCTGTATCAAAATGCAATCACATGAGAAGCTAGGCAAAGACTTGGACAAGGTAATAGGTTCGTATAAGACCTTGCATGGTAAAATGGAATCTCTTGTCGAGATGCACAAGATACCTTCCATTGGTGCATTAGATGAAACAAGATCAAAGAAGAAGTGGAAAGCAAGAAATTCAATCATTTCTAGATCCCATGAAACAAGCTACTGCAAGAGAAGATTTGGGGGCTATGAAAGAGGTGATTGCTCAATATGTGGTTGAGCTTGTGAGGCTATACACAATGCTCATGACACTGTCAAATCAGGTACAAGCGAAAAATCCCGCCTTGATACATGATGCACTAGAACACCTTACTAGGAATGGGGACGATTTACAACATAAGATCCTGACACTTGCATGCAAATACAAGCTATGGAAGGCATACATAATTCAATATTTTCACGTTGATGTTCCAAATCTCTCCATCACTAGACTAGTTGATTAAGAATGTTTTATTACTTTGATATTGATGTAGTTTGTGTTTTGTTAATAGTGGATTATAATTTAGAGTAGAGATAATCACATGGAATGTGAAATGTCATAGGGAAACTGAAAACTCATGAGGGTAGATGAAAGATCATGGTAGGTTAAAGGTCACCCTACCTTCTATAAATAAACCCTCATGGCTAGATTTAACCGACCTTTAGTTTTGGACTCAATTTGTGCATATTGTTTGAGAGTTAATAAACCTTTTGAGGATTCAAGTAGTGGATTTGCATTTCCACTAGAGGACTTCACTTATGTTTCATGTAACAATGTTATGAATATTTCAGCTTAATTTTTGAAGCTCATTGAGCCTGAGTATGCAATTCCTCCCATGTGTTGTCAGACAACGTGAGATTCTTCTTGCGATGATATAATGGTATATGGTTTGCTTTTATGGTGTTTAGATTAAATAATTTGTTTTATTAATTTAAGCACATATCAATTATGGGATTGTATACTTTTATATGCTTTCATGTTTGTTGTTTATTATGAACTAATTTATGGTTGATAAATGGATAATTACTTTATGCACGAGTTTCAGTTGAAGTGTTGCTAGAATTGTTTCCTTTGATATTCATGCCACGTTATTAGTCGTTGTTATGTTAATAACACTTTACATGTTATATTTCCATAAAGCTTCTTAACTTGTGATTGTTGAAAGTTTTATTCGTTCTCTGAAACTTATTGTTCTTATTTTCCAAAGAAAATAATTAAATAACATGCTGGTAGTCAGGCCCACATACCAGATGGTACTCCCATACCAAATGGTGTAGAGTCTAGTTAGGATTCTGCATCGAGGAGATCCCCTCACTATTGGTAGTAAAATTTGTTCCATCAACACCTCCTTAGACTACTCATGTATAATATCATAGAGAAAAAGATATTTGAAGTTGGTGATCATCATCTTCACCAACACCATTTCTTCTAGATTTTCTTATGGGTAGTACTCCCACCCCTTCTTGTAATGGACATGAGGAGAGGACATATATTATTGTAGTGGGAGGTGAGGATATGCATATGTGTCCTAAAATGATGTTGTTAAGGCTTCATTTCAAATCTCCACATGTATTCTAACTGATTGGGTTTTATGTTGTAGGTCACCTCCTCAAAGGAACAATTATTGTTGTAGGGAGAATTGTCTCTCTGAGCACAATCCCAACACCATGCGCCTCCAATAATGAATGACGCATCTTTCCCCACCCATTTGATGTTAGTGAAGTGGAAACTTGTGGTAGGGCATTTCCTCAATAGATTTATATGAAAGCAAAGTTATTTGGCTTGGCTACATCCTAGATCTTGTTCGTTGAGAAATTTAAGAGCTACGAACAAACACTTTTTCGATTTGGGTTGATTTTAATTCTCAGAGTTGTCATGAAAATAGAATCAATATTTGTACCAAGGAATATTAGGGGTAGGAATAAAATCCAATGTGTTTTGTAGTATTATTTGCAGCTCATATCATACAACCTCATATGCACTAACTATGGTGACTACTATGAACTAGTAATTAATTGAAAGTTTTCTTCTGTTTTGTAAAATGCATGCAGGGTCATGGGTTTGACCCAAGGGATGGCCCAACGTTGGACAATGGGATGCATATAATATTCCTAGCTAAGTTGATGTCCTTCCTCATCCTTTCCTTCTTCGTTGAGTCTCACACGACATGATTTTCTAACTTATCCTTTGTTGTTGTCACTTCTTCCGCTTAATGACACAGACTACCTTCTTTGTGGCAGTAAAATCCATTTTTGATGTAAGTATTCCTCTCTTATCTTTTCTACAACACTCTCTATTTCCCTTCCTTATCTATACTCCTAGTGATCCAAATACCCATTACTATGCCTCCTTTGATTTTGTGTAAAAAACTTCTTCCGATGTCTTCTATCAAGAAAAATCTATGATGCATGTCTCTTCTCTATGCAATAACTATGAAAATAACTAGTTCCACTACACAATACACCATCTATGTTGTTTGTCACACTCCTCCTCCGTGTTGCAACACACTTCTATATCATGTTTGAAATGTTTGCATTGTTGTCCCCTCTATGTTTCTTGGGAGACCTATTCTCCTTCTGTAGATCGTGTTCTTACACAAAACTAGTTAAATCTTCCATCGCAGGCCTCTTGCTCAACATATTTTCTAATATTCACTCCATAAAATCAACTTCCCAATAGTCCTAACTCCCCTTCTTCACACCTTATTTCATCAATTTTCCCTTCCTAAAATTAGGTTATCTTATGGTTAGATCCATGTCTCCTCGCGTTGTGCAAATGTTTACTCACTCATTTCATTAAATTCCAACAAACACCCTTGTTGAAAAACAACATCTTGACATAGAAAATGACTTCATATATCAACCATGTGGTCCTTGGAAAAATTCTCTTTCGGCTACATTTTAGGATTGAGTAGCTTCCACTGTGGATTCAAAAACATATCTCCTTAGGACATTGTCCAGCCAGAAATCAACTGCCCTAGAGACCTTCTTCTGAACAAGAATTACCCTCCTGATTAGATTTGGCATCGACACATGTGGCTCTAGAATATTCTATCTTTCCTGTTTCTTTGCTTGTCTTTGCATCCTCTCGCACAAAATAATAGGAAACTTAGCAATTTTTTGTAGTTGTGAAAGTAAGTATAAAGATACCTTTGCTACCACTTCTCTAGACTAATATTGATTCTTTGATTACTCTACTACAAGCTCGCATTACTTGTTTCTCAACTACTACTCTAACTCTTCCTTTTATGGTCTCTACATCCCCCCTCGATGCAGTCTTCAAGGTACAAAAAAAAACCATTTGTTGGCATGCGTAAAGGTAACCCAGGGTTCAGGAATTAGCCAAAAAAAACTGCTAAGACATTGGCATATTCAACACTGATGAGTAGGGGAGGTCTCACCTGAGGCATCATGATGTGATTGCAAAAGCCTTTGAAGGGTTTTGCAAGAGAAGGGGAGACATAGACGATATATCTTATACTATTTCCTTCAACCACAAAGATTCCAAATATAATGTAGATATAACCAATTACGCAAGAAGAATGCTCATATTAGTCACAATGAAAATATACTATGTCAAAGAAATTTATAGGCATACACATTACACATTAAAGTAGAGCAATTCATTTCAACATTATTCATTAGCATTCCATTACACAAACAAAGTCACAAAATAAATATTTTCAAGAAACTAGCCAATTCATATTTTATTTATCATAGAAAAATCTTCAATATATATCCAGAAGTAGATCCTTTAACTTTGACTCTACTAAAATACCTTTTTTTTCACATGGGTATCCTTTCTTTCTAACCAATCACTCATTCTCTCTTACAATTGCAATTACCATTACAACTCTTTTTTCCATCGAAAGAATAACAAACTTTATTCTAAACAAACATAACAACCTCTACAGTAGTCTATGAATAACAACAATAACTACTCATATAACACATCTTAACTGACAAAAACCTCCTAAACAACATCTACTAATGGTATGTACTTTTGCGTAGGAGACAAATGTCAACAACTAACTCTATAACGAACTATAACTAACTTCCATGCATTTGTTTTTTCATTTTTTTTTGTTTATTTTCGTCGCAATCCTTCCTATCTATGTCGCACATTTACATAGTATCCTTACATACCACTGTGCTATGCACGATGTTGGTCATTCTTTATAGTGCTCAGTATCTTGCGCGGTCTTCCCATACTTAGCCAAACTTGCAACACTTAGCACATTTCCTTTGGTTACCCTATGCTCCAACAATAAGATCCAATTATCATGTGATGATTATTTTCAATCTTGTCCCTACAAATTTCATTCTTTGAGGATCTTCAATTAACTCATACTCAAAATAATTGTCCATTCAACCAAACCAATCTACTAGGATTTAAGCTTCAAACTACCATTGTTTAGTCTTGAGTTCCTTAATACATAACATGCCATCCCTTTCAATTATTTTCTGATAGTTTCTCTACCTCCTATACATGTTATTTTTGCAATCAAGGACCACTTCAAACAACAAATTTAAGCTTAGCATTCTTAGGTCATCACCAAAGTCTAGCCTTGCTCTAATACCAAATGGGTACATGGGATATAAAATGGGCCCCTTCTTCTTGGGTGCACAAAGTTGAGAAATTCTATGATATACTAACTCAAACCACTATACAATGGAATACTTGAATAAACATAGAAAAATATGGTAGAATCCAAGTAAAAACAATGTACAAAACACTCAAGGACAAACAAGAAAATAACTAGCCAACTCATTCCCATTAGCCTAACATATTGTTTACATAGACAATGAGTACAAAACTCGAATCCAATCTCTTCTCTAGTCTTTTGCGACTATCTCAAGCTATTTCCTTCACCCTGAACAATTCTTATTCTTCCTTCAGGCTGCTTCTAGTCCTCTTTCACCTTATGAACCCAATGACTCTTTAAGTGAACCTAACCTCATTTGGGTTATTCACATTTTTACAAGTTATCACTAACATACACCTTATATGAATGCAATTCAAGGATAACAATTTATTATTTAGTAAATTAATTTCTTTCATTCATCCTTTTACATTGTATAAATATTTTAAAACACATCAAACTTCTCTCTACATGTCAATCTCCTTTTACACCTAAACCAACTTTTGTTGCACCTTGGTTCATATGCAATTGTTGCATGTATGCAATTTGATGCACCCAACATTTGTTTCACCTATGTTTTTATTTTCTTTTGCACTCATTAGGCTCTTTCATTCCTGATGGCACCAATGCCTTAGAGAAATGCTATATGCTTGGGCATCAAGGAGGTAGTTATAAGGATTAATGGAATCTATAAGAAGCACATTGCTAAACACGTGAATGGAATGTTGGTTATGACAGAATAAGTTTACCATCTTTCTGTTGAATCAAAATATTTGGGGAATTATGTATAGAAAAGTGAGTCCCAATTACAAGGATGTGAAGATATTTAACCATTCATGGAAAGAATGATGACTTTAACATATAAATTTCAAGGAATATTACCTTATATTGATTTTTTAGTTAATAAAGTTTAGTTAAATTTTGTTGCAATAACAATGACCATGGAAAATACACACTATCGAATGGCCTTAATTGATTCTCTATGTGAAATTTATTAAGCTTTCACATAAAGGAAATCAAATTATGTATAGGTCATAGGTTCTAGCACCTTTCATCCCATGGGTGAATCATGAATATTGAGTTATTTCAACAACTATATTAGTAAATAAACATGGTAAATTTATATTGATGAGAATATAGTTGAGAGTGATAATACAAGATACATAGTTATCAAGAATTAATTACACACATGGATTCCATGCGACCAAAAAAATCTCATTCTAAAGGCAACACAAACACTAGATTCACAAGTTAATTCTTACCTAGAGTTCGCTTCTTGTCATCCTTGCATACAGAAGGGGATACAAAGCATATTACTCACAAAATAAAGTGTATGAGAGAAATCATAACTACTTGGCCATAATTTTGAAATACACAAAATAAGTGTGTCCATCTACCTTGGAAGGAACTAACTATGGTTCATTAACAAATGAATGAACAACATAATATTATCACTATGCATCACTCGACATGAAGTTCTTTTGAAATTTCACCATTCAAAAGAGACTAAAACTGAACACTATTTACATTTGATATAACTAAAATAGAGAATATGAATACATTTTCTTCTAACACCACATGTTGGACACAGACTAGTTTCATAAATGCAATTTTATCTCCTTCACTTCTTAAGTTGGAGTATAATGACATTACGAAAGAACGGATAGGATATTGTTGTCAATCAAACATCAACCACATACCACCAAAGCTTTGAGCTTGTTAAATAGCCTAGGGAAAGCTTGAAAGGCATCTAACATGTTATTAACATTAGTAGAATAACAACTAAATTATGCTAAATTTTATGAATTCGAAGGAAGTGAGAATGAATCCATTGTAATTGCATAAGAACAATGTGCAAACGAGCTACCATAAACTACAACTCAAACTATGTGGGAGGTATCTCTATAAACTTCAAAGGAGGACTATCAAAGAAATTGAAGTCATCCATAAAGCTCTATGAAATTGTCACAAGAGATTAAGATAGAGGATTGTCATTCACCTCACGGAATTGGGCTCCCCAAACCCCAAGCTAAATTAGCACAAATAAAAGAAGATAAAAGCAAAATAAACTGGCAAGGAAAGATGAAGTGCACAATTGTGATAACAAAACCACTCATGCAACAAAACAACATTTAACCAAACTATAGTAAAAAACCATTGACATGAGGAAAAATAATTGCAACTTGATAAAATTATAGCCACCAACTTGCCCACAATATGCATACATTGATGGTGGTTGTCTAAGAGCTTGTGATTACATAAAGGTAGATGCACAACAAACCAAAGAAAAATAGACTAGAGATCCGACAATGAACTCCAACCTAGTGGTTGACAAGAATATGTTGAGGGTTCCTTGAATGAGGTGCTTGCAAAGAAAAACATCAAAATAGGGCAACATAATCAAACTCTTAATTATTCCTTCAAACAAATACTCTAGAAATGTGTCCATCACATTATGTCTAACATGTCCAAAGAAAGTCATGAGGTCTTCCAATGATTGTTGACAATCTTTTCTAAGGTGTGGCCAACACAAAGTGATTTCCTTAACTCTCATAGAAATTCTCCAATAGCACATCATCACATTAAAGATTGCACATTGAAATACCATTTTGCATGTTGTACATTGCCAAGCATAAATGGAGTCACCAACTAAAGATGAAGCTAGCATGAAAATGAAGACTACAAACTATAAACATCTCTTTCTCATTACTCGTCCCCTCCCCTCAACAACAACCTCCATTAACACAAACACATATATACATCCTAATCTATGCTCAAAACAATCTCATCCTGATCGGCATACCACTACGCTCCTCCCATCCCAACTTGTTACCCCAACAATGACAACCTCCGTTATCACACATATATATACTCAACACATGCACACATAGGTTAAGGGTATGGGATGAAGGTGTTGTGGATGAATACATGCACAAGAAGGCACATGCACACACACCGTCACCCCAACGAAGTACACCTACCTCAAGCAATGATAGTGTCCATTAACACATATATATACACCCGAAGACATACACACATAGGTTAGGGGCATGGGATGTTGGTGTTGTGGATGACTACAAACACAAGATGAGGGTGTCTTAGCTCACGATGCAAGATGAAGGATATGTGAATGATGTTGTTAGGTGAAAGTGTTGTATGCATAGGTTAAGAAGTACATATGTGTTAATAGAAGTTGTTGTCAAAGAAATTCATATAGGTATTAAAGAACATAGTCTTATAAGGAAAAGGGTAATGAAAAAGAAATATTTAAAGTTTAGGTTTTTTGTTTCCATCAATATTTCATATATATACACAACAAAATTTGGTGAGAATTTTTTCTTTTTTATAGTGAAAATGGATTCAACACTGTAAAAAATACCTGACCCAAAAAATATTATAGTTTGACAAAGTAACTTAGATTTTCAAAAATTTCCAACAAAATTTCCTTACTATCATAGAGAATGCTTGAAATTTGTGATCATTATCTTCTTCAACACCATCTCAACTGGATTTAATTATGGGTGGTGCTCCTAACCCCTTACAGACAGGACATGACATCCATTATTGTAGGGCGCCTTATTGTAGCATGAGGTGAGGATATGGTTGCTAAGGCTCCATGTCAAACCACCACATGTATTCTAACTGATTAGGTATGAGGTTGCTAAGGCTCCATGTCAAACCACCACATGTATTCTAACTGATTAGGTTTGATGTTGCTGGCCACGGCCTCCTCAAGGGAACAATTATTGCTGCAGGGAGAACCGTCTCCCTGTGCACAATCTCATCACCATGCGTCTTCATCGACGAATGACGCGTCCTCCCCAATCCATCTGATGTCAGTGAAGTGGCAATTTGTGGTAGGCCATCTCCCTAATAATTTTGGATGAAATGGCAGCTGGCCGGCTCGGCTGCATCCCATATCTTGCTGGTTGTGAAATTGTCGAGTACGAACAGACACTTTTCCGAAGTGGGTTGAATTTAATTCTCGGAGTTGTCATGAAAAATCAGTATTTCTACGGAGAAAGAACAGGGGCAGGAAGAAAACCCACTGCGTTTTTTTAATATTAACTTGGATCGATCGATCATGTACTGCGTGTTGGGTATTTTGTACAGAGAGAAGATAAGCCACAAGAACGCCAAGCCGGCTGCGGGGTTCTGCTCCAACTGTGGCGGAGCAGCTCAGGTCGTGGATGTTACCTGTTCAGGCAGGCTGTTTTTGCTGCTTCCCCTCTATTCTCGCACTTGGAAAGCCATTATTTGCTCTGGCTGTGGCACGTTGCTCAGATCTTACAGATAAATATGCATGTCACCTGCGAAAATTCATTTCTTTCTCCATTGGATCTTTCATGGCATGGATTAATCATTGTACTGTGATAATAAAGTTGGATTAATTTCGCTCAAACATGATGCACCGGCGGTATGTTATTGCGTTCGCTCTTCAATTTGTGTTTATCTCTGTTTACGTTGTTATACACACAAATCTTTCCGAGAATTAATCAATCTTTTGATTTTTAATGTTTCAAAGAAACATGGCATCCAGAATTTTTTTTCCCTACAGAACTATATTCAATCGACCTAATTTCTGTTAATTAAGCCGATTTTCCTGCCAGAACAAACTGCCTAATCACTTATAGTTGCCAGAACCAACTTCCTAATCACTTAGTTGCCAGAACCAACTTCCTAGTCACTTTTAGTCTGTGCTGGTGTGGGGGCTGATTTTATGTAAGTAGATTGCAGAGTCTAGATATATTCTGGAGAATCTGAAGCACAGTCATGAGAGTCTAAAAATTGCTCTCTCCTCACCATCATATTTTGCCATATTCTCTGAATTATTTAGAGATATTCTCTGAATTTGCAATCCATATAAGAATACAATCTCCTCACCATCATGTCATTGTGGATATTTTTTGAATTTGCAAAAAATGTAATTCAATCCACATAAATAAAAAGGTCATTTTGTGGGTTGGGTTTAGGGTTTCGTGATAAATGGCTACCCATTGCAAATTTAGAATCTAAATTTAGAAAAATTTAGAGAATACTCCGAATCAAAGTCAAACAATTTACCTATTTACCTAGTACTATATTCCAAAACATTTTCAAAATCTACAAACTATATTCCAAAATATTTTCAAAATCTGCAAAAAAAAAAAAAAAAAAATCCAAACAATTTACTTAGTCTTATATTCCAAAATATTTTCAAAATCTGCGAAAAAGTTAATTTTAGTAGCTTCAAATAACATTTGATAGGTGAATAATTGAGAATTTGATGGGTCAATAATTGAGAATTTGATGGGTGAATATTTGAGAATTTGATGGACACCAGCGAGATCAAACAATTAACTTAGCTCTATAAATTTATAATAAAGTTGCAGAATGAGAGTTATTTGTGGAATAAAAACTATCCCAAAAAGTTTGTAGAGTTGGCTATAAGGTTTTCATAGATTTTGATTATAATATTCCAATATCCCAAGTGAACAAATCATTCTTCCCTTCTATCCAATTAATCATAATTTGATTCAATGGGATAAAAAAAGATAAAAAATGAGCAAATTATTTTTCCATTCTAAAGATAAACCATCATTCTTCCGTTCCTTCCAACCACATAAAAAGTGAACAAATAATTCTTCCATTTTAATGAAACATAAACATTAACCTATCCTTTAAAAATAAAAAATAATGATCAAATCATGCACAATGGGACCCTTTTTTATTCTTGAGTATAGATTTCCGCATCCAATCATAGTTGTATTGTCGTTAATCATTTGAAATAAACTGTGCTCAATGAGTTTTCCATTGTGAAAGGGAAAATAATTTTAATCCTTAAATGCTTTTTAAACTGTTGAACTTAATGCTACCCTTTTAATCTTTTTGTGAGTTTTGAAATATTTAGTTTTCATTGCATTATTGTCCTGTAATTTGAATTTAATAATTTTAATTAATTTAATGATTATTTCCTCAATGGGGTTGTGATCCTATTTTATTTTATTAGGATTTCTTCTTTACAGTAGAAGCTGAAATAAGTCCAGATAAGTTCCAGTAGACTAGGCATTCTTAAGGTAAGGTCGCCTTTTATCAAAAGGCTTAATTATTTTTAATTTTGTCTGAGATCGTTGATTTTTTGACGGTGCCTATATCTGTCGGATTCTGAAATATTTTGGGAATCTGCAATAAACTTAAAAATGACACTCTAAAATTAGTGTGTTTTTTATATGAAATCTGCAATAAACTTAAAAATGACACTCTAAAATCAGTGTGTTTTTTATATTTCATATAAAAACGATAATTCCAATGAGAAAGTTTTACTATATTTTTATCCTAGAAATTAGGATTTGCATTTGCAAGAAAGTTTGGAATTTTATTACTAACAAAGTGATTGCAAACAGTGGGCGCTAAGAGAGTCGAGATTAATATTGTATTAAGGTAATTTTAAAAAATTTATTTTAGCGAATATTTCTAATATTGATTTTTTGATTTCAATAATTTATGATTATCTTTATTAAAAAATGGGATATTTTATATAATTTAAAGAAATTAGATGAGAAAGTAGTTTTTGTATTTATTAAAATTTTTATTTTTAAAATATATTGTTGTTTTCCATTAGATAGAGAGTGAGCTATGGGCCATTCATCTTAATAAAATATATATATATTTACATTCATATATTAACATAATCCATTATTTCAATGAGGCATGATTGCCTAAACTCGCAACTAAACTAGAAAACACAACCCAAATTAAATTTTGCATATTCTTTTCAACACAAAGCACATCCCAAATCCATTTCACTAATTACAATTAGTGATCACAAAATGAAAAAAGACCATTAAAATTTAAAAAATAAAATAAATTTACATTATTCTAAAAATCGAATATATTCAATATAATTTAAAGATAAAAAACAATGCAAGAAACTTAAGACGTAAGATCTCAAAGCCTGTTTAAAAAAAATTAGATGTAATATCTCTCTTTTTATTTGAATCTAAATTGATTTAAGAAGGGAAAGTGAGTAACTTATATATGTTAAGGATCAAAAGGTTTAGGTTAATATATTATA